>JASANE010030612.1:0-15237 GCA_030248225.1 Trileptium ribeirensis | reverse complement strand
TGGCCTTCGTTCAGTTACATATTCTGTATATAGGTGTTTTTCTGCGCCGTTTGGAAGCATTTCGTTCCCAAATTTTGCATTGAAAGCCATGGTGGGATTGTATAGCGTTGTAGAGAAGGGTAATAGCAGATTTTCTTTATGTAGCAAAATACCATTTCAAAAACTACGTTCAGTGACACATTGGTATATAGGCGGTTTTCTGAACCGTTTGCAAGCATTAAATTCCAAATTTTGCATTAAAACCCATGATGGGACTGTGTACTGTTGTAGAGAAGGGTAATAGCTGAGATTCTTCTTTATGTAATAAATACCAGTTTCAAAAACTGAACTTCAGTGACACATTCGTATATAAGTGTTTTTCTGAACCGCTTGCAAGCATTAAAATCCAAATTTTGCATTGAAAAAGGCATGATGGAACTGTGTACCGTGCACAGAAGGGTAATTACCAATTTTTTTTGTATGGCACAGCAAAAAAAAGTGAATTCAAAAACTAAGTTCAATGACACATTAGTATATGGTGTTTTTATTGCGCCGTTTGCAAGTATTAAAATCCTAGTTTTGTATTAAAAGCCATGGTAGGATTGTGTAGCGTTGTACAGAAGGGTAATACCTATTTTTCTTTATGTAATAAATACACGAATCTTCAAAACGTTAAGTTTAGTAACACATTTGTATATGAGGTGGTTTTCTACCGTATGCAAGCATTGGGAAAATACACACTTTGTATTGAATGAAGTGGTTTGATTATGTAGCGTTGTACATAAAGGTAATCACCAGTATTTTCTTTATGTAAAAATACAAGTTTCAAAAACTAAGTTTAGTGACACATTCTATATAGGTTTTTTGTGCACCTCTTTGCAAGTATTAAAATCCATTTGGCTTTCAAAGCCATGGTGGTATCCGATAACGTCTCACAGAAGGTAATAAAATTTTGATGGAGAAAAATAAAAAATTTTAAAAACTACCTTCAGTGACATATACGAATATAGGTGTTTTTCTGAACCGGCTCAAGCATTAAAAATCGAAATTTTACATTGAAAGCCATGATGGTATTTTGTAGCATTGCCACAGAAGGGTAACTACTAGATTTCCCTTATGTAACGCTAAACAACCCCACCAGGCTTTTAAAACTAAGTTCAGTGACACATTCGTATATAGGTTTTTCTGTGCGCTGTTTTGGGAGTATTAAAATTCAAATATTGTTTTCTTGAAAGCCATGGTGGTACTTGCATAGCGTTGCACAGAAGGGTAATCACCAATTTTTTATATACTAAAATGTTTCAATATACTTCAGTTACACATTCGTGAATATTGGTATTTTTTATGTTTTGAGCATTAAAATCCAAATTTGGTATTAACCCGGGGTTGTGTAGCTTGTAGAGAAGGGTAGGAGCAGATTTTCTTTATGTAAAAATACCAGCAAAAACTAAGTCCCGGACCCATTGGTGCTTTTATTGAACCGTTTTCAAGATGAAAATTCAAAATTTGGATTTTAATGCGGGGGTTGCAAACGGTTCAGAAATTTTTTGTAGTAAAATCATTTAACACATTTCAGTGACACATTCGTATATATTGTGTTTTCTGAATGTTTTGCATAGTAAAATTTTGAAATTTGCATTGAAATCCATGATAGGGTTGTGTAGAATTCACATAAAGAAGATCTGCTATTACCCTTCTGTACTAAAAATGCTATTTCACAATCCCACTCATGACTTTCGATGTTTTTTTTGCGCCGTTTGCAAGTATCAAAATTTGATTTTAATGCTTGAAAGACGCGCGCAAAAATAACATATATTGCATAGGGAAAATACCAACAAAAACTACGTTCAGGAATTGTGTAGTTACTGAACTCAGTTTTTGAAACTTGTGTTTTTTTTACATAAAAATCTGCCATTACCCTTCTGTGCAACGCTACACTATCCCACCATGGCTTTCAATGCAAAATTTGGATTTTAATGGTTGCAAGCGGTTAGAAAAACAGAATATATAAATGTGTCACTGAACTTAGTTTTTGACACTGGTATTTTTACATAAAGAAAACCTGCTATTACCCTTCTGTGCAACGCTACACAATCCCACCATGGCTTTAAATACAAAATTTAGATTTTAATGCTTGCAAGCGGTTCAGAAAAACACCTATATACGAATGTATTACTGAACTTAGTTTTTGAAATTGGTATTTTATTACATAAAGAAAATCTGCTATTACCCTTCTGTACAACGCTACACAATTCCACCGTGGCTTTCAATGCAAAATTTGGATTTTAATGCTTGCAAGGGGTTCAGAAAAAACACCTATATCCGAATGTGTCACTGAACTTAGTTTTTGAAACTGGTATTTTTACATAAAGAAAATCTGCTATTACCCTTATGCGCAACGCTACAAAATCCCACCATAGCTTTCAATGCAAAATTGGGATTTTGATACTTGCAAACGGCGCAGAAAAACACTAATATACGAATGTGTCACTGAACTTAGTTTTTGAAATTGGTATTTTATTACATAAAGAAAATCTGCTATTACCCTTCTGTACAACGCTACACAATTCCACCCTGCTTTCAATGCAAAATTTGGATTTTCATGCTTGCAAGCGGCTCAGAAAAACACATATATCCGAATGTGTCACTGAAATTCAGTTTTTGAAACTGGTGTTTTTATTACATAAAGAAAATCTGCTATTACTCTTCTGTGCAATGCTACACACCCCACCATGGCTTTCAATGCAAAATTTGGATTTTAATACTTGCAAACGGTGCAGAAAAAACCTATATACGAATGTATTACTGAACTTAGTTTTTGAAATTGGTATTATATTACATAAAGAAAATCTGCTATTACACTTGTGTACAACACTGCACAATCCCACCATGGCTTTCAATACTAAATTTGAATTTAAATACTTGCAAACGTCGCAGAAAAACACCTATATCCGAATGTGTCACTGAACTTCAGTTTTTGAAACTGGTGTATTTATTACATAAAGAAAATCAGCTATTACCCTTCTGTACAACACTACATAATGCCAACATGGCTTTTATTACAAAATTTGAATTTTAATACTTGCAAACGGCCCAGGAAACCACCTATATACTAATGTGTCACTGAACTTAGGTTTTGAAATTGGTATTTTTATTACATAAAGAAAATTTGATATTACCCTTCTGTGCACGCTACACAATTCCATCATGGCTTTCAATGCAAAATTTGGATTTTAATGCTTGCAAACGGTTCAGAAAAACACCTATATACGAATGTGTCACTGAACTTAGTTTTTGACACTGGTATTTTTACATAAAGAAAATCTGCTATTACCCTTCTGTGCAACGCTACACAACCCCACCATGGCTTTCAATGCAAAATTTGGATTTTAATGCTTGCAAACGGTTCAGAAAAACACCTATATACGAATGTGTCACTGAACGAGTTTTTGAAATTGGTATTTTTACTACATAAAAAAATCTGCTATTACCCTTCTGCGCAACGATATACATTCTCACCATGGCTTTCAAAACAAAATTTGGATTTTAATGCTTGCAAACGGTTCAGAAAAACACCTATATACGAATGTGTCACTGAACTTAGTTTTTGACACTGGTATTTTTACATAAAGAAAATCTACTATTACCCTTCTGTGCTACACACCATGGCTTTCAATGCAAAATTTGGATTTTATTGATAGCAAGCGGCGCAAGAATAATCGCCAATATAGCGAATGTGTCACTAAACTTCAATTTTTGAAACTTGTATTTTTATTACATAAAGAAAATCAGCTATTACCCTTTCTGTACACTACTGCACAATCCCACCATGGCTTTCAATACAAAGTGTGGATTTTAATGCTTGCAAACGGCGCAGAAAAACACCTATATCCGAATGTGTCACTGAACTTCAGTTTTTGAAACTGGTGTATTTATTACATAAAGAAAATCAGCTATTACCCTTCTGTACAACTCCGTGGCTTTCGTTTGGTTTTTGCTTGGCGGTTGGATTTGAATGTGTTCTCTTGTTTCTGAAATTAATTTATTACAAAAGAAATCTGCTATTAGAATTACAACTACATAATGCCAACATGGCTTTTATTACAAAATTTGAATTTTAATACTTGCAAACGGCGCAGGAAACCACCTATATACTAATGTGTCACTGAACTTAGTTTTAGAAATTTGTATTTTTATTACATAAAGAAAATTTGTTATTACCCTTCTGTGAAACGCTACACAATCTCACCATGGCTTTCAATGCAAAATTTGGATTTTAATACTTGCAAACGGCACAAAAAACACCTATATACGAATGTGTCACTGATCTTAGTTTTTGACACTTGTGTTTTTACATAAAGTAAATCTGCTATTACCCTTCTGTACAACGCTACACAACCCCACCATGGCTTTTAAAACAAAATTTGAATTTTAATACTTGCAAACGGCGCAGAAAACCACCTATATACTAATGTGTCACTGAACTTAGTTTTTGAAATTGGTATTTTTATTACATAAAGAAAATTTGGTATTACCCTTCTGTGCAACGCTACACAATTCCACCATGGCTTTCAATGCAAAATTTGGATTTTAATGCTTGCAAACGGTTTAGAAAAACACCTATATACGAATGTGTCACTGAACATAGTTTTTGACACTGGTATTTTTACATAAAGAAGATCTGCTATTACCCTTCTGTGCAATGCTACACACCCCTACCATGGCTTTCATTGCAAAATTTGGATTTTAATACTTGCAAACGACGCCCAAAATTTACCTATATCGTAATGTCTCACTGAACTTCAATTTTTGAAACTTGTGTTTTTATTACATAAAGAAAATCTGCTATTACACTTCTGTACAACACTGCACAATCCCACCATGGCTTTCAATACTAAATTTGAATTTAAATACTTGCAAACGTCGCAGAAAAACACCTGTATACGAATGTGTAACTGAACTTAGTTTTTGAAACTCATATTTTGTTACATAAAAATCTGCCATTACCCTTCTGTGCAACGCTATACAATCCCACCATGGCTTTCAATACAAAATTTGGATTTTTATGCTTGCAAGCGGTTCAGAAAAATACTAATATACGAATGTGTCACTAAACTTAGTTTTTGAAATTGGTATTTTATTACATAATGAAAATCTGGTATTACCCTTCTGTACAACGCTACACAATTCCACCATGGCTTTCAATGCAAAATTTGGATTTTATTGATAAGAGCGGTTCAGAAAAACACCTATATACGAATGTGTTACTGAACTTAGTTTTTGAAATTGGTATTTTATTACACAAAGAAAATCTGCTATTACCCTTATGTACAACGCTACACAATCCCACCATGGCTTTCAATGCAAAATTTGGATTTTAATGCTTGCAAACGGTTCAGAAAAACACCTATATACGAATGTATTACTGAACTTAGTTTTTGAAATTGGTATTATATTACATAAAGAAAATCTGCTATTACCCTTTTGTACAACGCTACACAATCCCACCATGGCTTTCAATACAAAATTTGGATTTTAATGCTTGCAAGCGGTTCAGAAAAACACATTTTTACGAATGTATTACTGAACTTAGTTTTTGAAATTGGTATTATATTACATAAAGAAAATCTGCTATTACCCTTCTGTACAACTAGAACTAATCCCACCATGGCTTTCGATGCAAAATTTGGATTTAACTTCAATTTAAGAAAACCAGAATCAAAAAAGACATAATGTATTACTGAACTCAGTTTTTGAAATTGGTATTATATTACATAAAGAAAATCTGCTATTACCCTTCTGTACAACGCTACACAATCCCACCATGGCTTTCAATGCAAAATTTGGATTTTAATGCTTGCAAGCGGTTCAGAAAAACACATTTTTACGAATGTATTACTGAACTTAGTTTTTGAAATTGGTATTATATTACATAAAGAAAATCTGCTATTACCCTTCTGTACAACGCTACACAATCCCACCATTGGCTTTCAATGCAAAATTTGGATTTTGATGCTTGCAAACGGTTCAGAAAAACACCTATATACGAATGTATTACTGAACTTAGTTTTTGAAATTGGTATTATATTACATAAAGAAAATCTGCTATTACCCTTCTGTACAACGCTACACAATCCCACCATGGCTTTCAATGCAAAATTTGGATTTTAATGCTTGCAAGCGGTTCAGAAAAACACATTTTTACGAATGTATTACTGAACTTAGTTTTTGAAATTGGTATTATATTACATAAAGAAAATCTGCTATTACCCTTCTGTACAACGCTACACAATCCCACCATGGCTTTCGATGCAAAATTTGGATTTTAATGCTTGCAAGGGGTTCAGAAAAACACATTTTTACGAATGTATAAATGAACTTAGTTTTTGAAATTGGTATTATATTACATAAAGAAAATCTGCTATTACCCTTTTGTACAACGCTACACAATCCCACCATGGCTTTCAATGCAAAATTTGGATTTTAATGCATTGCAAGCGGTTCAGAAAAACACATTTTTACGAATGTATTACTGAACTCAGTTTTTGAAATTGGTATTATATTACATAAAGAAAATCTGCTATTACCCGTCTGTACAACGCTACACAATCCCACCATGGCTCTCAATACAAAATTTAGATTTTAATGCTTGCAAGCGGTTCAGAAAACACATTTTTACGAATGTATAAATGAACTTAGTTTTTGAAATTGGTATTATATTACATAAAGAAAATCTGCTATGACCCTTCTATACACAATTACACAATTACACAATTATTTCGAATCTAAATTCAATTCTCATGAACCAGTTTCTATAGTAAAATGTATTTGGTTTATTAATAGGCTTTTATGCGTACAAAGAATAAATGATCGATCAACACACCTAGTAAAAGCTAGTAATTGACGCCGTCCTGGTATGCAATCTTGTATCGCTAGTTAAACATAATTATTCCCAACTATCGTTTACAAATTTCTGTCAACTAAAAAATTAAGGAAAAATAAGCGATTTTAGTACCAAACCCACAGCTTTATTATGACACCATAAAGAAAACCTGACGGTGTCCTGGATACCATATAAAATTATTTAAACATAGTGGTGGAGCACTGTACACCATAGCCTTGATGGTGTTACGCAGGCTGTACATGGACAACACTTCCACATGGCGGGCAACTTATAACGTGAACTTTGCAATAGAAAAGAAAGTTAACTTATTGTATTATTTTGCATCAAAGATATAGTTATCTAGTTGTGCATTCTACTGCTTTTGGCTATGTCCAACTTGAACTCTGTGGCATTCGGAATTATATGTTGTGGCGGTAATAAATTGACAGTTCTATTATATAGTTAGGCAGTAAGAAGCGAGTAATTCAGTTTTACATTTCCTTTTTGCCTCTTTTTTCAAGTATCATTAAAATTCAAATTTTATCTGTAGTTGGAAATTCGCCGCCCGAAATGCTTAGTATTAATATATTATATGTGTCTGAATATTTTAAGCCCTTGCAACAAAAACAACGTCAAATACACGGTATTTAAATAAAAATATATTTCCAGCATTGCATATATAGTTGAAGCTTTATGTCAGCTTTAATATTTTCAACTATCTCGGCAGCCGTATATAAATGCTAACGATATTGCTAACCTGCCCTGCTAACATCCAAGTCATTTCAGTTCAAATGCATAGGTATTTTGTTAAAAAAAATTCATATTACACGTTTGAGTTTATAGTATATACTTCACCGTTTACTTACATTTAATACCAGGTTCTCAAATTATTGTTCTAATTTATTGTCAACTCTCGTCATAATATATTTAGCAGTTTTATTTGTAAACAATTTCGGCCAAAGTAACCTTGAGGGTCCAACATGCCATGGCGTTCTCGATATACTAAGCCTAAGCCTTAGCTTTAGCGTAAACTTAGGTCCTTATCTGAGACATACACTAAGCCTACGTCGGGGACTGCTCCCCCGAACCCCCGCTCTAAGCTGTTCATTTTTCTCACAATATAACATATTGCCCCTCAGAGTTACCTGTGCCACAATTTCTTCCGTCTTATCTGTAGCTAGTTTAAATCGGAGACGAGGAACACGCCCGATTAACGACACAAATTTAGAGGATGTCAAGATTTCCCCTGCATAAACTTGATGTTCAATTGCAAACTCTGACTAAGCTTAGGTTAGGCTTAGGCTTAGCGTTAGGTTTAAGGAAGCAAAGCCTTAGACAATCGCTCTCATTGGGATTCGGCACATTATACGCTATGGTGGGAGAAACTAGACTTGTTCCGAAAACTTGGCACTTTATTAATGAATCCCTTTCTCTTTAATCGGCTTTTTACACTTTTAATGCATGGTATAAACGAAGCGGCGAACAATAGTCACAAAGCTAGATATTTTAGTTTGCTAGAAGACATCTGAGATGTAGGACTGATTGCCGATCACAATGAATTTGTTCAATAAATTTGTAATAATTATTTTTCAGAGAATCTTTAAACTTTGAAACAAAATTATGTAAAAATCTTGCGACGAAATTGATATTGTAGTACTCGTACGAGAGCATTGGCGGCGCGATGACAGTGTCTCTTATGCGTCGTTCACAGAGATCTGCGTGCACGAAAAACACACCGTAAGCTATTGTAAAGACGATATATTTTCGTTATGTTACTGCAGAGTGTAAAGCTTTTCTCTTTTTTGGTTGCAACAATAGCGTTGCCCATAAATATTGTTGTTGCTATAACGTTTGCTTTTAGTGCATCTAACAAAGAAACAATATTGTTGTTGCAATATCAATAGCTTGCTCAATGCCATTGTAGCGACGATAGAATCTAACATAAATGCAGCTACGATAGTTTTCTCGTAGCATGTTAGCAACATTAGTAGTTACGGATATATTTAACTGCACTATAATGCTGGCTTATATTGCATTAACAATAAAAATTTGTAGCTATTGTAACGACAATAGCATTTATAAATTAATATCGTTTTTCTGTTCACAAATATTAATGCGATTGCTATAAAAATTTGGCCTATTGGTTCAACAATAAACATTTGGTTATTATTTGTACCTGGCTTATTTAATATTTAAACGACACCTTTATATGGTTGGCCCAGGTAACCCTGAGGGGCAATACGTTGTATCGTTAGAAAGAAGCGCAGAACTGGGGTTCGGCTACTTAGGGTTAGTGTACGTCTTATATATGAGCATAAGCTTAGTATAGCGAGACACCGGGTATCGGCCTACCTACAGGGTACCCTACACTAATTTTGGCTGTTCTCGTAAGCTGCTGCTTCTGCTGCTGCTGATATTTGTTGTATAGGCGACTATCACGCTTCCTTTCATATTTGCTGTATATGCGACTTTTAAATTATGAGGCTTTCCCATTATAGTGTCCCCACTGTTTGTAACTTTTAATCCCCTGTAGCGGTCCGTCTTCTGTACAGACGGCCACAGCCATAACCATACCGTATAACAAAATCTGAGTACAGTTCAGCTTGGCTCGGTATATCGTGATACTATGTCGAAAGATGAGTTGCGTAGGTCGCATAGTCAAGCAAATTTTACTCGTACCATGAAAATATGAAATTTTAATCAGTAAACAAGCCATAAATTTAGAAGACAATTCCGTTTACATATTGCCAGGCTTGTTTTAACATTTTCCAAAAATGTCTTCTCCACAAAAAGTTAGACATTTAGTGCCGTAAATATTTTAATAAAGCCTGTATTAGAGCAAATGTAATAGCTACATCAACTTGCGTTGAGTACATTTTTATGGAATAATGATACGCATTACGTACGTTACATGTTATCCTATAAGTATAAATAAGCAGAAGCACAGGCCGAATTTGTTTTATTTACAACCGTGAACTGGTCTTTAACGAAATTTTGTTTAATTAGCCCATAACACAAGTCGTCTTTAAGTTTTTATTACTAAAAAAGTAAAAAAGTTTGTAATTTCAGTTTAGTTTTTGTCTATGCAGGCAGAATTTTAACAGAACCAACGCATCTAACAACTTGGTTAAGTTGGTGGATCTGACTCAGCTGTCATTTTCTAATGTCCTTATCTAGTAGCATTAGCTGTGATTTTCTACTATTGTTATGTCATAGCGGTACGCAGCTGCATGGCGCAACTTCCTAACACCATGCCCATACTACCCCGGCTATCACATCCTCAAGGGTGGACCATAAATTTCGGCAATCCGGGCATTTTTCCTGGTCAGACCCAAGAAGCTATGGAGCTTAGCAAGTCGCAGGCGAGCTTGACGAGGTGTGTTCGGACCCCTGCACGATTGGTTGCGCACGTGTCTAGTATCATGGTATAATTACTGAGGTCCCCCAGGGAGGTTGACATCTAAACCTGCTTACAGGTCATAATGTCAAACCGATATTCCCTATCCTAAGCTTACTTGGAACTTGTTTAGCTTTTTATTATTGAAATAAGTTCGAACGCGTATTCGACTTTAATGAGAATTTCGACTCGCCTTCAATCGTTTGGTACCAGAGTTGCAACCGGGTCACAATGTCGACCGGGTCACCGGGTCAGACCTCTGACCCGGTTGTGACCCGGTCTTCCTATTTTTTGCGTATACTTAATTAAACTTAAACTTTTCAAAATTAAACAGAAACCTCAAAACATAGAAACTTGCCAACTGGGTCGAGACCCTAGCAGGGCTAGCTACGCCTCTGTAACCTTATATAGCCAAATTTGCGATGTATGTACTAGGAGTGTATTGGAGCATTTGCTTATTGTAACTTATGTAACTTATTTTGTGATGTAATCGTTATACATACCGCGGGTACCATGCCGGAGTGCAAATTGCATTTATTGCCAGATTAAGGCTCGCCTCGTGTAATAGTAGATAAAGGCGGCGTACTAGCTAGTAGTGCCCAGAGTTGCAACCGGGTTGCCGCGTCAGACCGGTTCACATGTCCGACCGGGTCACCGGGTAACATAGCCGACCGAGTCACCGTGTCACCGGGTCATATGTTGCTGACCCGGTTGCGACTCTGTTTGGTACCTTAATCACATTTTGTTATAGCCTATGTGGCCAGGAAAAATTCTTCCAACCTAACTCAGTTTAATAAGTCATGTAAACGTGGATCTAGCGCATCCAAATAAAGTGACTTTATGCAGCGTTTACGTTATAAAGGACCCCTCATATGAAAGTTTTGTCAACCCTGAGTGTATCTTCTACCATCAATTATATGGTGCCTAAGACACCATGATGTTTCTGATGGTATTTACAGAGTGGTTTTCATGGTATGCATAGGCAGTGTACTCTCGGTAATAGTATAGTGTAGACTACACCATAAACTTTATATGGTGTTAGCTACACCATGCTGTTATTTACACGCAATATATAATGGATTTGTGTATGGTGTCCTTGACACCGTCAGTAAAAACACAATAGGTAGATTAAGACACTATAGTTACGTTAATGGTGCCTCATACACCATCTTTTGCATTACATAATGTGGGCATACCCCGTATACCACTGGATGGTGTGGTCTAGACTATAGGGGGACAAAACTTTCACATGGGGGTCCTTTCTAACGTAAACGCCGCATTAGGGACCTTGTTGGTAAAATTCAAGACATTGGTATAAGTAGCATGTCGTGGCGAGATGGTGGGACGACCCGGAGAGTAGATCGACGCTGGGGTGGGGGACAGTTAGCTACATTCATTGGGGAAATTTAATGGGTTTACAGTCTAACCTAGTGGTCTATTGTCAGCGGCTTAGCTTTAGGGAGGACTGAAGTCTCCCAACACTTAGCAATCATACACCATAAACCGTCGTACCCCACTTAATTAAAGCCAAAAACAAAATCGAGTCGCCGCAAGAAAACATATCAATGAAAGTGTGTCGGAGCCGGTCAGTGAAGTCGACCGAACTCCGCGATGCCGAAGTAGAACTGATTCCTCGATTCAGAGTGTCACTGGCAAGCTTGAAATTTTCGACCATATTGTGGGATGGCGTCTTCGTCGCCATCCAATCGCTGTTGGTTGCTGAACTCCCACTTTTTTCGGATTTACCCGTGGTGTCCAATTAGAAACTTTCCCGGCAGCTTAAAGACGGGTAGCGTAGGTCATCGGACAGAACCCAAACTAGGGTCAAGGACGCGGCACCCACTCAGCGTTCGCCGGGCAAGCACCCCTGGCCGGATCTCCCAGGGCCACTACCGGTCCACAAACCTAACCCCCGGGCTCTACGTCCATACTTATATACATATATATTATATACTTATAAAACTCTTATATTTTAGATGCATTTGTATATGGATATATATACAAATATATGTTATTCTTTGTTGCTTTATTTTGCTTTCCTGGTGTCCTCTGTTGTTTTTGTCGTCGTTTCCGGCGTTGGACGTTCGTTTGGCGAGGACGCGGGAGCAGTACAAACGCGAACGACTGCCGCGAAGTCAGTCGGGGGAAAGAAAGAGAGAAAGAAAACAAAACAACAAAAAGAAGCAGAGAAAGAGAGGAGAAAGAGAAGGAAAAACACAGGGACACGGGAAGTGGTGGAGCAGTAGGTTCCTGAGGGAATGTCGCTGGGTCGGGGTTAAATTCATCCCAGGACGAAAAACAGGGTCGAATGACACCAAACACAAGGGGGGTGGACATAATATTGGGGGCAGACCCGCCAGAGTCAGTTTATATATATTAGTGTAGAGGACTTTAGTGGGCTCTCCCGCCCCAACGGCTGGGCCGAACGACGCCCGCCGGCCATCGTTGGGCTCGCCACGATTAGGCAATTCTAATGGGGAAATGTGGGAAGGCGTTAAAAAGGTGCCAATAGAGAGAGTATCAGCTACTGCGGGTGCACTTTAGGCGGCCGACCCAGGTTAACAGACGGGAGGACGGAGGCCCGCCAGGTATATTTGGAGATGTCTTGACGTGGTGAACGCAATAACGACTTTTGAGTTAAAAATAAGATTTCACTTATCTCATGCCCACGATTGGTCATTGTTCCAACCTGGGGGCACTTTAGCCGGATATAGCGGGCTAATTGGAAGTCGGGCGGAGGCCCACCGTGTATCGTTGTATTCGCCAGGAGTAAGCAAGTGAAATAACTGTAAGATATTTTAGTCTCCTACAGCCGTCTGTAAGAGATTTTTGTCTTTTAGAGCTGTCCACAAGAGATAAAAGTCTTTAACGACTGGCCATACGAGACAAAAATATCTTAAAGACAGCTATAATAGATTCTAGTTTGTAATGCATTGCTCTTAAAGACAAAAGCATCTTAAAGCCAACTGTAAGAGGCTTCAAAACCTTACGGATAGCTATAAGAGACATTTGTCTCTTATAGATGGTCATAAGAGACAATAGTTTCTTGCAGCTAGCCAATTGAGACAAAAATCTGTTACGGCTAAGTCAAAGAGGTTTAAGTCTGTTTTAGCTGGCTGTAAGAGATTTGCGTCTGTTTCGAGCATTTGTAAGAGACAAAAGTTTCTTATGGCAAGCTGTAAAAGACAATTCCTAATTAATATATTCAGATGGGATTATATAAACGTAAATTTAGCACATTTATGTAAAATATTTAATAAACAAATATGTGTATAGTAGAAGTGAGAAGTAAAGCCCAAAGCCCAGCACATCCCGAGGGCCGAGCGGGGCCTCAATCTTGGAAAGCAACGGGCCGGACAGATTTTGTTTGGAAAAAGCACGGCCCGTTTAGGCCCATTTTACCATTACGAGAAATAGTATTATTATTGTTTATTTTTACTTAGTTACTTAGTTTCGAAAAGATAAGTTGGCAACGTTTGATAAAATGCTGATATAGTAACGAAATGGGCCGGGCTTGACATAGTAAATTATTCAAGCAGGCAGGGCTCGGCCTACCCCCTTCACCAAATGGGCCAGGACTTGATTTCGGAGAACACGGCCCGGGCCTAGCTGACTTGGCAAACGGGCCGGGTCATGAAATCCAGGCCAGTTCTTACCTCTGGTGTATAGTTACTGCCTTATGCGAACACACGTCCATCCTGTCGTTTGTTGTTGTGAGCGTCAAGGTTATAAATCTCATGAGTTGATTCTGCATGTTAGTCTCAGTTTTTCGATGCTAATACCGCATCCCGAGATATGGGTAACAAATCCTTGGACCCGTATGGCCAAATTTGGTAAAGGACCCTTAAAAATTTGTTTTTCCAGTTTGACCCCGAAAATGTGGTGGGAAATGTTCGCGTCCAATTAAAGGGCACATCCTCATTACTGCTATCGAATAAAATAAATTTTTCGAAATCCATCCACCCGAAGATGAGTTATGAAGGATAGAAACGAGCAAAAATAAGAAATTTTCACTCATTAGAAACTCCGCTCGCTAAATAAAGGGCTTAGTTTTCGCACTCAGAATAAGTCGTATCTTAGGCCTTTTCACCACCACGTTATCCACCGTTCAGTTATACATGGTCAATTTCATAATATTAATCTGTAGACATCTTATTTGATATTTTTCGATGCCAACCTCAGTTAATATAGAGGATCATACGCAAGAATATTCCAACATCGGCAAAATATGCTAAGTTTATCCTTATAATGTGTTTATATACACCAAACTACCACCTACTGCCCCTTACGTTGTGGTTGTAATTAAATGAGCAGCAACAAGTGGAACATGATATACAGCCAAGCATACACAGTAAAATTTCCAAACGCATACGCTCGCTTCGCTCCCCCCGCAAACATTATTGTAAGTATTGTAATATATATTACAATACTGACCATAAATAAATTGTCATTCTGAACCTTCGCCTGAAAACTGCGTTTGTGCAGGTCACATTATAGGTGAGGCCAGATCATCTCTTAGATACGTCCTACTCTTAACTATATATTATTTCACAAGAAATTAGGATTTCCGCTATGTTATTTTAATGCTAAAATCCATGCTCGTGTATATGACATATATTACGGCGGCCTTCATTTGATTGAAAAGTGCGGCGGTGTTCCATGATTTGATATTCCTTGAAATATATACAACAAAGTAAACACTTAGAAATATGGGCAAAGTACGAATTTCGAACAGTTTTATACCACTACGTCTACATGTTAATGTTACTTACACACATAAATTGCTACTGAGTGTAGCATCTCACTACGCTAGCGTATATAGCGTAGCTGAACACGCTGTGATCGGGGCCTGTGGTGTAATGGTAGCGCGCTAGTCTTGCAGGCTAGAGTTCCGGGTTCGAATCCCGGCTGGTCCAATGTATGATCACTCGTGGATCTTTTCAAATGTAGCACCACAAACCTTGAAAATTATCAGAAG
>JASANE010030609.1:0-11649 GCA_030248225.1 Trileptium ribeirensis | reverse complement strand
TAGATCTAAACTTTGTATTTATAGAAAATTAGACGCTGCTTCGAAAAATCTAATCAGTTCCACTCTCTAACAAACTAATCGAAATAAAACATTTCCGATACTTGTTGGCTGTTTAGTGCGCGAATATTAAGCAAAACAGCAATATTCATTTTTACTGTAGACTATTTAAAGTTGTGCCAAACCGTCGTTAATACAGACAATTAAAAAAGAGCAGGCCCGGCCTTTTTTGATCCGCTTTGAATTTTTATGGACATGAATTGTTTACCGAATTTTAATACAAGGCAGGGTTGGGCTATTTTGTTTTTCTGAGACAAAGAGTACAGATAGACTCGGTTCCTTTGTAAAAAAATCTAGGCTCGGCCCAAAAAGAGCAGGCCCGGCCTTTTTTGGCCCGCTTTGAATTTTTATGGACATGAATTATTTACCGAATTTTAATACAAGGCAGGGTTGGGCTATCTTGTTTTTCTCAGACAAAGAGTACAGCTAGACTCGGCTCCTTTGCCAAAAATCTAGGCTCGGCCCAAAAAGAGCAGGCCCGGCCTTTTTTGGCCCGCTTTGAATTTTTATGGATATGAATTGTTTACCGTATTTCAATACAAGGCAGGGTTGGGCTATCTTGTTTTTCTTAGACAAAGAGTTCAGCTAGACTCGGCCCAAAAAGAGCAGGCCCGGCCTTTTTTGGCCCGCTTTGAATTTTTATGGATATGAATTGTTTACCGTATTTTAATACAAGGCAGGGTAGGGCAATCTTGTTTTTCTTAGACAAAGAGTTCAGCTAGACTTGGCTCCTTTTGCCAAAAACAAAGGCTCGGCCCAAAAAAATCTTTTTCATCGCCAGGTTCTAATAACGAAAGTTCGAACGAATAGCAGTATATAATATAAAATGTTTGAATGAAAAATTAAATAGTTTATTAAGCAATTAAAGCACCAGATTTCATTTTCAGTCGAGCATAGCTTGTCAATTCGAACGTTTTAGAAAAGTAGGCTCGGATCGCCTCTTAGATTAAGCTCGAAGTTCAGCTACGCTCGATCAAAGCCTAATTGCCTGGTTCTAACATCTAAAGCACAAATAACATATTTCAATAATAAAGTGTGTTTTGGCCAAGTATTTTTATAATTCTAGTAGCATGTAACTGCTTAGGCTTTTATCAAATGAGCATATAACAGTAAATTTGGGTATTACCAGCATCGAGATTCATATGACCAATCCGAAACGGCTCTGTGCATGTAAATAAATATACACAAGGTCAAGTAATGCATATATATTATATAGCAATTTATTATAATGATAAATTATCAGCACTGGCTAGATGTACCTGTTCTAATGATATTGTTCAGTACGAAGCAGAGCATCCCATATATACATATATATACCGCTACACCATAATATCTGATACACAATAACTATATATAAAACATTCCATCGGTTTAGCAAGTCCATAATTCAATTGAAATCCAAAGGAAGCCGATGAAATTTTATTTTCGTACACCAAGGTCACATACACGTCAAAAGCAATGCTTATACTACCAGCGGTTGCAATGATTATAGAAAGCTTGATTTATGCGAGATATGCGGCTGCAATGTTACCATTAGCTAAAGGTCGAAAATACCATCGACATGCGAATACGAGCATATGGCTGTTCCATATTAGGCACATATTTATGATATATACCATACATACTGATATTAATATCACCGAGAGATCATATGCCGACCAGTTGTCTGCGGGATTAGAGGCGTAACTAGATCACTTGTAGTGGCGTAACAAACTTTCAAAATCTAGGGATCCAATCCCAAAATTGTGGCAGCCATTTGTATTAGAGGCCTTAGCCTGCACAACAAACCCGTGGGGTCCCTGAATCCAATGTACATCATCAATCGTCACAAGCTTTACTGATTAGCAGTTATAAAAAATGTTTTAAGTTTTGGGCTACTGCCAAATTATTGGTGCACATTATGTATACACAAAACGGAACGGTAATGAATCTTCGACAAGAAGGACTAAGAATTCCTGTGTTATTAATTATGATTCTGTTGGTAGCAAGATCTGTCTATGAAAACCTGTGCTCTGTTAAACGAATATGCTACATGATATTTGCTAAAGTATCGTCAAATTCGTAATGTTCGCTTTTTTGCGAAGAAACGGTAGTCATCCAGCTAATGCAGGTCAATGACTCAAGCTATTCAACATTTTCGTAAGTGTAGGAGATTCTTGACTGCGGATTTCAGGTATCTTGAAAAATGTTTAGACCCGGAATGCTCCAAGTAGAAGCCTAATAATAAGAGCGTATATCTATGCATGCTACATGTGTGACGAATAATATCTGCATCTATTACGGTTTCGAATACCACGTCGTTATTGTTAGTTAATGGGATTTTACCGTTACTGCCTATCTTCGGTTATCAAGTGATTTTGTGATTTTTAAGTTGTTGAAATTCCATGTTACTCTATTTTGAATTTTCGTATAAATTTATTTGCCACGATCTTAGCGATTGGCAACAAATCACCACTTTGAAAAAACGTCATACTGAAACCATGTACGAAGAATGTTAAATTACATTCCATTCACTTACCAATTTCACAGTGTTTTCCTTTATAGCCGGCTCGGCAGTCACACCTGTACCGATTTTCCGCGTATGGCACGCAAATAGCATTGTTACGACATGGTCGTTTATGGTAACAAACATCCTGATCTTTGTCGCACGTTAATCCGCCCCATCGATAGTTACACACACAATTGAACGGTTTAGTACAACGACCGTGTTTACAACCACGATATGGAATGCATTCGTCGCATAGCTCGCCTTTCCAACCATGCTCGCAGCTAAAAATAATGATTATATAACAGCAATTAACTGTGTAAAAACTCGAGAATATGAACTGTTTACCCTGATGACAAAAATAGCACAAAAGAGAGTCCGCTAACAAAAACAGAATATGTGGGCTAGTTCTACAAATTAGTGACCTAAAGATGTCAGATACAAATAAAAAATAGTAGAAATAATACGAAAAAATGGTGAATCATAGCGTGGAATGAAGGTTGTAACCAAGACGGATCAATTATGAGCACCAAAACAGCTGTATTCAACATTTTAAGAGGTGACTAACGCAGTGAAGAACTGCTCCTCATAATAAAAGGCGGAAGTGTGGAGAATAGTTATGGAAAATTATTCGATCTATACTGCGCTATACAAGTAAAGACATGTTTTCCAGTTAGGAAAACTGAACAGAAAGGTCGGATAAAATATTAGTTATGTAGTGGGATAAAATGAGCGGAAAACGAACGTAGAATATGACAAAACAATTAATTAGGAAGAGGTAAAAATCATTAGGACTTAGCATCTCGACGAATAAACCGGAATATGCGCAAGATTGAAGGGTTTGTGTAAACTTGTACACATGCTAGCAATACTGACACAAACGCCTGGAGATTGCGGAAAATCGTAGCGCAAAATCTATCGTCATTGAAACAACTGTATCTACCTAAATGAAACAACCGTATGCACCAAAATAATTAATGCTGTTATATACTTGCTCCATAGATGCCTGGCGTAGCTCACTTTTGAGAAAACAAGCCATTATAAGCTAGGTTACATTCGCTGCAAGAATTTATACCTGGCTATCATCAATCGCACTAAAAGCATATATACTAAAATATACAACTGTATGCAACTGAAGTTCTGAAACCTGACATTGTAGGATGCTGGTGTCGCTGGTAATCTGATCGGTTCTCTTTCCGGCAAGGTGCTTGGCACAGCAGTTTGAAGACCAGCAAGACGGATTTTACCAAACTAGCCTTTTTATGTTTGCGCGATATGTTATTATTACCTATATCTTTCCTACTATTCATGACAAGCTAGTCAATAAACGAACAATAAAAACCCAAATGTTCCACCAAGTGCTAAACAACGCATTCGAACTAACAACGTTATCTGTGAATGGAGCTACCTTTTTGCTTTGGATGTCCAATAGTTAAGCGCATGAAAATTGTTCATGACATATATTTCTTTAGTTGTACACAAAGCCATGAACTGGTCCCTTCAATTGTGTGCACCTTATATTGCCATGTGTTTACGCTTTAACATAACCTATTATTAAGTAGTATAATTGGATGATTGGATTTATATTAATAAATTTCACTTCGTTGTTCTGGCGAACACATGACGCTTTCGTTGATCAAAATTATATACATATGTTTAAACTGTGGGTGTCGCCTTATCAAAATTTGCTACTCTAATGATGTATTTAGTTGTCAATATAAATAAATCATTACAGAATAAACAAAAGGGTTTTCGACTGCTGTGGGATGTAACAAATTGTATATTTTGCTGCTCGAAATTCTTACGTATGTACACGAGTCATGAATAGTAATCATCATGGATTTTATGGAAGATATTTGTATTACAGAGGTAAACTCTGAGCTCATATCCCATGCCGCGTGTATCAAGGAATTAATACTTCGCTGCCAAATATATTCTAAGGTTTAAACATTTATTCGATATCTTAGTAGAGTGAATCTTAGGAATGTGGTCGTAGAAAACCGGCGGGTTATAATCTATCGAAGGGTTATAAATTTAGTGTCCTGCAAAAATTTTTAGACAAAGCTTACCCAGTCGGGCACGTTATGATGGCTTTAACGCCTGCCACACTTGTTACGCTGATTGTCATAATTATCAGTATGTGTCGCGTTAATGATTTTTTATTGTTTTTGTTATATATAAATAAACAAGTAGTTTATAGCAGCAACCAATACTTTTGAAAAGGCTTCAGCTAATAAGCCAGAAGGAATTCTTTCTGCTCCAGTTTACGATCTCAATTCGATGACACCGCTTTTTGAAAAACAGCGATTATTAACGTATTTCAAGAGTTTGTTTTGATTACCTGAATTGAACTTGATTTTTATGCAACTCAAACATGGGTTTGGTGCACCGCTTACTATGTAACTTATATTCGTCAAAATTTTCTGAGCGCTCACATTTTTCTAAGGCTTAGTTTTTGCAATAGTAAACAGTTGATATAAGCGGGATATTTACTCTTAGGCTCCAAAAGTTTGCAAAATTTTTTGGGACATATTTCAAACATATATGATACAATATATTAAATAACAATACCTTATGTCCTCAACTGAATGGGAACGGCGCAGAATTATATCCCAATTAAAGGAAGCCAGATAGTTTTTGATTCCTTGAAAAGTTGTCTTTTTAAAGTCAAAAAAGCCAAAATGCTAAACCTAACTCCTAAAACTATGAACCTCTCGTAGGATCATCGACTACAGAAAATTCAAAATAGTTTTAAACCAACTTGATATGAGCCAGTTTTTACAGTTTAATAGAAACATTTTTGACAATTATTTGAAATGCTATTAACTCCTTCAATAAGAATTAATCATTTGCGATCTATATTTTCACCGAATGTAAATGGACTTACTTCCTTTTCGGTCGAATTTAGGTTTATTAATTTATGTTTTATTAAAAATTTGTTTATACATTCATTTTGTGGATAGATATTATAACCGGTACACCGGAAGTCAGTAAGCTATTGCCTAAGTTTCGAGCTCGCAATGATGGCCTTAACGAATGATGCAAACCTTGTTACGCTGATTTTCCGGATGTCGGTATGCTATTTGTTAATAAACTTCTTTGTTATTTTGTTGTTGTTAAATAGATTTCCGACATTTCTGCAGAAAAATTTCCGCTTAAAGAAAAAGTAACTAAAAGATAATCTGAAAGTGCGAATGTTTCCGGACAGTTTACCGCGGGAACATTAAGGTCAGAAGTTGTAAGCACCAAGTCAAGAATGTTATTAATTTTTGTGAAATAGCTGATAAGTTGCTGCAATCCCGACTCGTTCACACTGTTCCTAAAATCTTCATAAACAAGACTTTGCGCCCATAAATGAGATCCGCAGTCAATGTACGGGAAGTTAAAGTCGCCTACAATCGGTTATCGGACGCGATACATAACATGCTGTCTTAATAAAATTAGGCATCTTTGTTGGTATCAGCATCTGGGGCCCGGTACAAACATATCATTATATTTTTGTCGGAATGAGTAAGTCTATAACAACACACTTCAACCCTTCGGTTTGAACATTACAAGGAGTAAATATTTGGACCATATGCTAAATAATATATACTAAGACTGAAATTCCAGTCACATCGGGTTCGGTGGCTTGTCCCATTGTGAGTGTCCTTAATTTGATTTGTATTTATGTTCGTATCACAATATTTAGGAATAAATGTTACATTATAGTAAATAATTCATAAACTGTATAAATTATATAAATGTGGCATATAAATCAAATTGTTTATATATTTCCTGTACCAAAATAACTCTTTGCCTCACATATGACTGATATCTTACTTATATATTCATACATATTATTGCAATTTAAGACAACAATTTTGCTCTAAATTATTTGTTAAATTACATGTAAAAAGTTCATGATATTAATCTAATCATATAGTGTCCCAACTTAATGTTACTTTTCATTATTGTGCTGTTAAATTTATAAGTTAAAAATAGTGCTCAAAATATTGAGATTTCTTATAATACAGGAAGATACATTTCTATTTAAACTTTAAGTTGGTTTGGCGGAGAGTTATTTTGGTACAGGAAATATATAAACAATTTGATTTATATGCCACATTTATATAATTTATACAGTTTATGAATTATTTACTATAATGTAACATTTATTCCTAAATATTGTGATACGAACATAAATACAAATCAAATTAAGGACACTCACAATGGGACAAGCCACCCAAACTACCAATGTGACTGGAATTTCAGTCTTAGTATATATTATTTAGCACTATGGTCCAAAATATTCCTCCTTGTAATGTTCAAACCGAAAGTTGAATATGTTGTTATAGACTTATTCAACAAAAAATATAATGATATGTTTGTACCGGGCCAGATATTGATACCAACAAAGATGCCTAATTTTATTAAGACAGCATGTTATGTATCGCGTCCGATAACAAACTGTAGGCAACTTTAACTTCCCGTACATTGACTGCGGATCTCATTTATGGGCGCAAAGTCTTGCTTTTATGAAGATTTTAGGAACAGTGTGAACGAGTCGGGGATTGCACAACTTATAGCTATTTCACAAAAATTAATAACATTCTTGACTTGGTGCTTACAACTTCTGACCTTAATGTTCCCGCGGTTAAATATGTACCGGGACATTTCGCACTTTCAGATTATCTTAGTTTACTTTTTCTTTAAGCGAAAATTTTTTTGCAGGAAAATATCGGAAATCTATTTTAGCGACGACGAAATAAAGAAGTTTATTGAGCAAATAGCATCCCGACATCCGGAAAATCAGCGTAGACAAGGTTTGCTCGTTAAGGCCATCGTCATTTGCCGAGCTGTAGGCAATAGCTTACTAACTTTCATATTACGGTTTCTAATATCTATCCCACAAAATGAATGTATAGTGACAAAATTTTTAATAAAACATAAATTAATAAACCTAAATTCGACCGAAAAAGGAAGTTAAGTCCATTTTACATTCGGTGAAAAGTATCAGATCGCAAATGAGTAAGATTCTATTATTGAAGGAGTTAATAGCATTTCAAATAATTGTCAAAAATGTTTCTATTAAACTGTAAAAACTGGCTCATCAAGTTGGTTAGAATTTTGAATTTTATATTGTAGTCAAAATAAGTCCTACAAAGATTTCATAGTTTTAGGAGTTAGGTTTAGCATTTTGGCTTTTTTGACTTTAAAAAACAGACTTTTCAAATAAAAATCAAAAACTATCTGGCTTCTTTTTCATAAAAAAAATATAATTCGCGTTCCCATTCAGTTGAGAGACAGTATTGTTATTTAATATATTGTATCATATATGTTTGAAATGCAAAAAAATTTGCCGATTTTTGGAGCCTAAAATTAAATATCCCGCTATATCCAACTGTTTACTGTATTGCGAAAACTAACCCAAGAAAAATGTGAGCGCTGCGGATTTTAGACAAAGTGTAACCCCGTGGTGCAGCGGTGCACCGAACCCATGTTGCAGTACGGTGGAGTGGGAGTTCAATTCAGGTAATCGAAAACGGAACTCTTGAATACATTAATAATAAGTATTTTCAAAAAAGCGGTGTATCAAATTGAGATCGTAAACTGGAGCAGAAAGAATTCCCTTCTGGCTTGCACTGGAAGCCTTTTCGAAAGTATTGGTTGCTGCTATAAAGTTGCTTGTTTTTATATAACAAAAACAATAAAAAATCATTAAGACGCAACAGGAAAAAAAAATCATATAGACAATAATAAGCATAATACAGTGTGGCAGGCGTTAAAGCCATCATAACGTGCCCGACTGGGTAGTTATCTAAAAATTTTTGCAGGAACGTAAATTTATAAGTTCCCTTCGATAGATTAACCCACAGTTTTCTACGACCACGTTGTAAGATTCCACTCTCTGAGATGTGTCGAATAAATGTTTAAACCTTTAGAATATATTTGGGGGCGAAGTATTAGTCCTTGATACACGCGCGGCATGAGGAAATATGAGCTCAGAGTTTACCTCTGTAATACAAATATCTCATAAAATCATGATGATTACTATTCATGACTCATGTGTATACATAAGAATTCAGACAGCAAAATATACAATTTGTTACATCCACCACGAAAAAGTTACTTGTTTTTATTCTGTAATGATTTATTTTCTGTAGACAACTAAATACATCATTTAATTAGCAAATTTTGATTAGGCGACACCCAGCAGGTTTTAAACATATGTATATTTGATTTTTGATCAGACGAAAGCCTAGTGTTCGCCAGAACAACGAAGTGAAATTTTATTAATATAAAAACCAATCATCCAATTATACTACTTTAATAATAGGTTATGTTAAAGCGTAAAGCCATGGCAAATTGAAAGGGGACCAGTTCATGGCTTTGTGTACAACTAAAGAGAATATATGTCATGAACAATTTTTCATGCGCTTTGACTATTGAGACATCCCAAAGCAAAAAGGTAGCTCCATTCACAGATAACGTTGTTTATTCGAATGCGTACGCTTGGTGGAACATTTGGGTTTTTATTGTTCGTTTATTGACTCACTGTAGTCAAATAGTCAAAAAGATAATAATAAGACGTGTGGCGCAAACTCTCGTTGTCAAAATGCCATCCTTGCTGGTCTTCAAACTGTATATCCAACACCCTTGCGAGGAACCGATCAGATTACCAGCGACACCGGCGCAATATGTAGTTTTCAGAACTTCAGTTATACAGTTGTATATTTTGAGTATAGTGTTTAGTGCGATTGATAGGCCAGGTATAAATTCTTCGGCGAAAATGTAACCTAGCTTATAATGGCTTGTTTTCTCCAAAAGTAACTACGCCCATCTATGGAGCAAGTATATAACAGCATTAATTATTTTTGGTGCCCAGTACATTTGTTTCATTTAACAATATAAGTTGTTCAATGACGATAGATTTTGCGCTACGATTTTCCGCAATCTCCAGGCGTTTGTGTCGTATTCTAGCATGTACAAGAGCAGCAAAGTTCTTCAATCTTGCGCATATTGCAGTTTACTGGTGCGATGCTAAGTGTAATGGTACCTCTTCCTAATTGTTTTGTCATACTATTTACGTTCATTTCTAGTTATCCAGCTACATAACTAATATTTATCCGACCTTTCTGTTCAGTTTTCCTAACTGGAAAAAAACATGTCTTCTTGTATAGCGCAGTATTTTTTTTTTTCCCCCCCCCCCCCCCGTAACTATTCTCACAGTTTTGTGGGGGGGCATTCTCCCCGTCGTTATCACCCCCTATTTTAATTTTTTTTTGAATACAGGTGTTTTTTTGGTGCTCGGTAGTGCAATCCGGTATTTTGGTTACAAGTCTTTTTTAGATTGCAGCATGATTAATTTTTTTTTTCGTATTTTTACTATTTTTTTATTTGTATATAACATACTTAGGTCACTAAATTCGACGCCCATATTTTGTTTTTTGTTAGCGGACTCTTTCCCTTTGTATTTGTCATCCAGGTAAACAGTTCGTGGTCTCCGAGTTTTTACACAGTTGATTGCTGTTATATAATCATTATTTTCAGCTCGAGATGGTTGGAAAGGCGAGGTCTCGTTTCGAACAAAATTCCATATCGGTGATCTAAACACGTCGTTTGTACTGATTCGTTCAAATATGTGTAACTATCAATGGGGCATAATCCTTTGTTACCATAAACGACCATGTAATTTAACGATATTTGCATCGTGGCGCGGAAAAGTCCGGTACGGTATAAATTTTCAGAGCAGTTGTCAAAAAACGTGTGAAAATAGGTAAAATGTGTTGAGACATTACATGGTTTCCAGGGGTGATATGGTCTCGTTTTTTCAAAGTGGTGATTTGTTCAAATCGCGGTAATCATCGCAATAGATTTAAGCGAAAATTGCCGAAATATGGAGTAACATGGAATTTCAACAACTTAAAAAATCGCGGAAATCACTTTGGGTGGAGCACCCGGAAGAGATAGGGGCGGGGCGCAATTTAAGACTAACAAGATAACGACGTGGTCTCAAAATTTCAGTGGGATGCAGATCACATTGTAGTCACACATGGCGCGTGGTGATCTCACTTAGGCTTCTACTTTGGAGACAGGGTAAAAACATTTTTTTCAAGATACCCCTGAAATCCGCAGTCAAGAGAGATCTCCGCTACACTATGGTTTGGTAGCTTAATTCATCATTAGGCCTAGTTATCAAAATGCGTTTTCCTTTGGCAAAAAAGCGGACATTACGATTTGACGAATTGCTTTGCACAAATATAAATATAGTTTTGTTGGTTTGACAGAGACACAGGTTTTGGTGCGAGACAGATCTTGCTACCGACAGAATCATAAAAAAATGACACAGGAATTCTTGCCATCCTTCTTGTCGAAAGATTCATTTACCGTTCGTTTTGTGTATCCTGATGTGCCGCGAGATATTAGCCCAAAACTAAAAACATTTTATAACCTTTGCTCCATCGGGGCGCAAAGCTTGTGATGTACATTGGGTTCAGGGGACCACGGTTCGGCTAGGTTCTGAGATCAAGAAAAATGGCTGCCACAATTTAGATTTGGATCCCTCCTCAATTTTGAAAGTGTACACCAGAAACTACAAGTCTCGCTACACCTCTAATCCCGCAGACAAGTGCAATTCGCAGGTCTCGGTGATCCTAATATGTCGCATCATGCATTATATATATATAAATATGTGCCTAATATGGACACAGTATGTTGTATTTTGCCGCGTGTCAAATCATTCGACCTTTAGCTAATGGGGTTCTCATCATTTCCGAGACCGCTGCGTAAGCGTGGGCATTTCTTTTCGTTTTGGTGGTATTACGAAAATAAAATTTCAGTCGGCTTCCCTTTGCAATTTCAATTAGGAATTATCAACTTGCAAAGTTTACAATGAATGTTTTATATATGTATTTGTGTATAGGATGTATAGTGTAGCGGTATATATATGTATATATGGGATATCTCATTATATCATTAGAACAGTACTGTAGCCATGCTGATAATTTATCATTATAATAATACATATAATATATATGGTACTTGACCTTGTGTATTTATTTTTATCGCGGGGCCCGTCGGATTGCATCGTATAAATCTCCAAATATTTTGGTAACCTTCCGATT
>JASANE010030608.1:0-24650 GCA_030248225.1 Trileptium ribeirensis | reverse complement strand
ACCATCATCCACTTTGTGGCGTCTTGTACACCATGGTATTGCTGATGGTATTTTAAGATAATATAGATAGGTAGTGGTGTGTACGTAGTAGTACGGTGTAGACTGCACCATAAAATATATAAAGATTATATGGTGTCAGCTACACCATGCTGTTAGTTGCACACTTTATATAATGTGTGTGTGGTTGGTGTTCTTGATACCGTCAGTAAAACCAATAAGTAGATTTAGACACTATTGTTAAGTTGTTGGTTTCTGATACACCATCTGTTTAATCATAGAGTATAGGTATACACCGTATATCGCTAAGGGTTGTTGTCTAGACAATAGTGGGACAAAATTTCAACATGGCTCCTCTATAACATAAACACCGCATTAAACTAATTCAAACCCGCACCAGGGATCGAATCCGAGATGTCAATTCACTGAACTATCTGGGAGCTGTTGCTCGGTTCCTTAACGAACATTGCAACGCGAGCAAAGCGACTTATCGCAGGTGCAAATAGTACAACACACGGCATACTCAGTAAAAAGTGCGGCTCACAATGTGTGTTAGGTTCATGTGGACCTAATGCGTATGAAAATATTAGTTATGCGATTGGCTGATTAAACCTTCTACAGTAGCTCAAATACTTTCTTTACTTGGTTCCTAACTGTGCAGTACGATAAGATTGATTCACACCAAAAGTTTGTTCAACAATGTACAAAATACACAAAAGTTCGTGCGGGAAAGGACTAATTTATCAAACCTCAAAAACAATCCACTGTTAGATTTCGTTATAATGTCCCCGCTGTTTGGAATTTTCGTCTCGCTGTAGTCGCGACCTTACCGTATAAACAGTCAGGGTGACACCCATACTGTAAATCAATTGCCGAGGGTGTGCGGCACACCCCTAGCTGTTGCATTTTTTCTTTACAGTGTCGTACACACTCTTAGCTACCAATTTGGCGCGAATTAACTGTAACAGACAGTGTATGTAGATAATGTGGTATATTAGTCAACTGGCCTGTGTAGTTTTTTATAATTCCCGATATTTGTACCTAGGCCATATGAAAGCTGAGGAAATAATGCCGCAAAATATCCATAAAGCTGTAAGAGACACCGTGTGCTTGACACAGTGGAGAAGTGGTAATACGCGTAACTAGCTAGCTTTGAAAAAATTTATTAAATACATGGGGGTCTCTAAGACACCCTGTTGTCAACAGTATCCCTGACACTTTGAGGTGTACATAGGTTCCAAACGTTGGGGACATTATAGCGTGAACGCCGCATTAGGTTTAGGCTTATTACAGCAATAACAGCATAGCGGTTACATAACTTGTATATAGCTAACAGGTGTTGTAGTCTGTATATAGCTTACACCTTCAATTCGACTATCAGGCCTCAGAGACCTATTTTAAGAAATTGAGATTTTTCGGCATTCAGATACTTTGCGTCTGCCCTGTGGTGTAATTAAATTTTGATGGTTAGCTAAGGAATTTCTTCAATTGCATCATATTATTTTTTGCATGATAATTTTCTACTATAGTGCAGCAGTGCAACAATGCAGCCACCTATTTGATTTCAGCTGACCCTAATTCTGTAAAATCCCGAAGTGAAACAAATTTGCAGCCGTTTACTCTTAACAAAATTGTATCAGTTCCTTCTAGAGTCTCTCAAAAAATTCACGCCAGTTTGCTCTAATGTCTGACAACAAACTTGCAACAGTTTGCACTAGTGTCCCGCGATACATTCCATTTGTATATATTTAGAAAATACGGCAGCGTAGAATAACTAACCAATTTTATGACGCACTCGGCTCCTGGTAACAACTAAATACGTGCTATAACCTAAATGGTAAATAGTCTGAATTCAAATGATCATTTGTACCACTTCACAGTTTTATATTATTTGATCTGCATGTTCAGGACAGTCAATAATGGAGGTTTTGTTAGGCAAATGTTGAGGTTGGTAAATACTCAATTCGCTTGCGAAAACTGGACGTAGAACTGAGATAATCCTTTCACGCCCACTAGGTCCAAATGGACCTAAAGCACATGGTGAGTCGTGTTTACTATGTATGCTATATGTTTCACGTGTGTTGCCATTCTCTCGCGTTGTGAGGTTTCTTAAAGAACCGAACAACAGCTGCTAAATATTTTAGTGGTTTTCGTACACAGTTTTAACCCCTGCCTCGCGGGTACGATCCCTGGTGCATGCTTTAGTTTGTGAAATATTGTACTATACACTAATTCAAGCATGAAGAGTTAAAATTAAATTGCTGTTTCAAACCTAAGGTATTTTGAGTTTGACTAGAGAATGGTCGCAACGTTCGGTACTAACCAATTCGCTAAGCATTCCATCAAGGAAAGTAAATAAAATTATGAAGGATATAAGAATGTATGTCGGATATAGCCGCAGCAGCTATAGTAACAGTGTCGAACTCAACATAACCATAACCTCTAGCCCATAAGACTGCATATGTTTACAGCACTCCTCACCACTATGCTGCGCTTCGTGATAGAGTTAATTTTACCAGCATAATCAACACTGTATCTGATGAGTCTAGTGAACGACACCAGAAATGACTTTGTGATGCTTATGTAGCGTCGCTTTATATTTAGCATCAATTTTCTTCTAGGCGTTGATTTAACTTAGTAGTGAACGACACCAGAAATGACTTTGTGATGCTTATGTAGCGTCGCTTTATATTTAGCATCAATTTTCTTCTAGGCGTTGATTTAACTTAGTAGTGAACGACACCAGAAATGACTTTGTGATGCTTATATAGCGTCGCTTTATATTTAGCATCAATTTTCTTCTAGGCGTTGATTTAACTTAGTAATGTTTGCATCAGTTTCATAGTTGCTTACAGTTGACATTAAGCTCCTATGTCTTATTACACGCTTGCATGTTGCTTTTAGCTTACTTATAGCTGGAATTTGATTGTAGATTTCTGCTAGAGTACAATATGATGATCATTCAATACGCGCTTTGTTCCTAACAAAATATCTGTTATATTTCTAATATTTTACTTCGAAGTTTATTTTAGGCATTACAAAATTTATGTCACTATTTCACAATGAATATAGTTAGAGTTGAAGAGTTGATGGCATTTCCTACTTTTGTTATGCATGCATTTACTACATCATTTGTTCATTGGGGCGCTGATATAGTGCTATAAAAGTATGGTTACAATTTGTGCTACTTATTATTAAGTCAATTTAGTTCTGTATTGGATGCTAAGTGCTGATATAGTGCCATAAAAGTATGGTTACAATTTGTGCTACTTATTATTAAGTCAATTTAGTTCTGTATTGGATGCTAAGTGCTGATATAGTGCCATAAAAGTATGGTTACAATTTGTGCTACTTATTATTAAGTCAATTTAGTTCTGTATTGGATGCTAAGTGCTGATATAGTGCCATAAAAGTATGGTTACAATTTGTGCTACTTATTATTAAGTCAATTTAGTTCTGGATTGGATGCTAAGTGCTGATATAGTGCTATAAAAGTATGGTTACAATTTCTGCTACTTATGAAGTCAATTTAGTTCTGGATTGGATGCTAAGTGCTGATATAGTGCTATAAAAGTATGGTTATAATTTGTGCTACTTATTATTAAGTCAATTTAGTTCTGTTTTTTGGATGCTAAGTTTGATTTGCACAGAATATGTCTTTTGATTTTTAAAATAAAGATTAGAAATTTTCCAATATTTTTCTGTAGCTGATTTTGTTGTTTTAAGAATGTTCCGAATTGTAAATAATGTTCCAGCGTTGATGCTGGATACAGTCTACAAAAGGGCGCTGGTTGTTGAAACTAGTATATATAATATACATTATAGCTAACATAAATTGAAACGATTACAACTGCAGTAGACATTTACTGATCAATATTTTGGTATGTGCTTTTTGACGTAAAACTCTTGAACGCAAATAGTGGAGAATAATGCATGTGTATGAAGTGAAATAATAGGCCGCATTCACATTGAGTCAGATCCGGTCGGGTGCGGTCATCGTCTGATTAGGATCCGATAAAATTCTACATGCTCCGGTTTGGATCGGATATGAAGTACTTCGCGCCTACTACCAGCGCACCGATTTTTTGATCACTTCGGCTTTGAAGCGCTAAAGAAAAAGATGATAGATTTGGTCGTTCGCCAATCAGACATTGCTCATCCTAAATTTAGTTACAGGCTACGTTTATAGAATTTCTACTGGGACCTTATTATACTGGTTGCATCTGATTGTCATAAATAAATATCTATAAAGTTTATGTACATGTGATGGCACCCAGGTGTGGTCAACTTTCGTTGCAATGGAATGTCTGAAACGCAGATCAATCTACTGTTGACGTTAAGCCGTTCAAGTGTAGAACTATTTTAATTAACCTCTTGTGAGGTTTCTATAATTATAATATCATGATGAAACAATAGTATTAGGTTTATGTATTCCTAGCTGTACCGATGAAGATCCGCATAGCCGTGGTATATATGCAAAGCCGATATCATTGACGCAATTTATTGATTGATTTTGTGGTTATATATATTAATTTCTCACAAATAGAAGTTTAGAATTCTTTAATTTCACCATTTCCTTTCTAGCGTTGATTTGCAATGCTTTAGAAACACGATTGATAGGTTTCGGCAAATAAACTATTAAAAACTGCCTAATACTTTGAATTTTTCAATACCTTATGCTTTCACCTCAACTAATATATGTTACTGTTTGTTAAAATGACACGGTTATATGGTGATTAATGTAAAGTATACTATTGTGTAGTAATTAACGAAAAGTATAACTTAGCTAGTGGAAGTGTAGCAACTAGTCATAGTATGTGTTGTATGTTGAGCTTTAGTGCGCAGTGCAAACATAGGCACACCCAAGGAGGGGGTCTGGGGGCCCGGCACCCCCTTAGCTCATCCGAAAAATATTTTTATACATAGTCACAATTCTGTGTCCGACATTATCGACAAACTGGCCGCCGACAAGTCGAGACGATTGGAGTTGATATAACGCAAAGAAATAGGAGAAAAAGTACTGTTGACATTATACAGTATATTAACATTGGATATTGCAATTATTGTGCACTAAAGTTAAGTTAACTTATGACCCAGAAAAAGAAATTACGCGCTCAAAACGGATTAGCAAGATTTGTTAAAATTAACCCGAGGTTTATGGTCTAAGCGAATAGACCATAACATTTTTGAAACTGCTGGTATAACGCGTGCTGTGAAAATATAGTATTCTGGGCCACCAATTAGCGAAATCCTGGGTGCACACCTGAGTGCAAACGAAGTCACATGTATTACTTGAAAAGTGGACCTCGTAAATTCATTTGCTTGCAAACGAATACTATGTTCAAATAAACTTACTTTTGTAACGGTTTGTTTGATTGGTGGCAAAAGCACAGTAACGTTCGTCTTGTTTATCTCACGAGCCGAGCAGCTAAATACAGCTTTAGTAGTTCAACAGCATTGCTTATGAGCTTCTCGATATCCACCTGCTCTTGGTAGATCCTTTTTATTAATCAACCTTGCTTGTTTTACCAATTATGTGTTTGCGTTTGCGCTTTTTCTTTTTACACATATTGCTAAAGTGAGCAATGATGAGGATGTGTGATGCCATAGTCAACGCAGCAGCAGAGTAATAGGAAAATTAAATATCTCAAACAATATTTACGTGTTAATTACAGGGATACGGCATTATAGAGATACGGCAGTGTCCCTAACATATGTTTTTGCCAATACTGGTGCATTTTTTAACGAAGTTTTTCGGAATTTTTTGAAAACCAACGCTTATTTTATTTTGGAAATTTACCTTTTAAGATGTAAATTTTGGCCAGTATCGGAAGCAGATGACGTTGGTTATTTATCCTTATTATTTCGTACTAAGTGGCATAAGATTTACTGCACGAACGGAGGGCATTAAATTAAGCAAAATTAAGTTACCCGTCATATTTTAACTTTTGTTTTGTTTAATTTTCTAGAAAACGCAATAAAGAAAGATGTACCTTTTAATTTTATATTGCTAAGTAATTTTTTTGATAGCTAGCTATGTGGCTTACCACGTGCTTGTGATGTAGCTGGTTTTATAGTTTGCCGTTAAGTGAGCTATCATTAGTTGTGTGCCAAGAAGCAACGACTATCCAGGGGGATCCGTAGGTCGGATCCATGCGGCGCTTCGGAGTGGGGGGTGAGTGGGCGCCTAGGGGGACGGCGGTCCTGGGCAGATAACACTTCGCAGCGGGTGCGACGCACGGGCTGGGGGATGCCGAACGTAACCGCCAGAGGGGCTCCGACGCCTCGAGGGAACGCGGCGAGTCCGGTGGAATGGGTGAGGCGCTTAGGGGTCGGGATGCGGATCCTCGGGGGACTACGGAGACTTTTAGCGGGGGGGGCGGCACCACGGGGAGAGTGTGGCGCTCGAAGGGAACAGGGTGCGGCGCTTCGGCGGACAGTGTGGCGCTTCGGAGGAGAAACAGATGCGGCGCCTCGGGAGGCCGGGGCTGGGGCGGCTCTTCAGGAGGGGAGGATGCTTCTTCTCGGGGGAGGTACGCCGCCTCGTAGTGGTGACACGCCACTTCGGGGGAGGGGGCGCGTCGCCCGCGGGTGTGGGGTTCGGCGCAACGGGGATGGGCTTGGTGCTGTGGCTCAGTGAGGGTAGGGTGCGGCACGTCGGATGGATGGCACCGTGGGGATGCGACGCCTCGAGGGGGGCTTCGGCGACTCGGGGGATGTGGGGCCTGGGGGAGCGCTCGACTCTGAGGAGCCGGATATGCGGCAGCGCAGCGACGACGCTGTGAGATTTCTCTAACGTAAAACCCAGGATCCGTCACTGGCTAAAAATTTAATAGATATATACTATAGGTGGCAAGGAGCTACGTTTTTCAAGTTATTGGTCGATTCAGCTCCTCGTGTCTTCTTCTCGGCTCGGCTATTCAGATAACAAGTTTGAATTAACTCTCGGGTTCCAAACAATAAAAGTTTGTAAATCCCTAATATTTAGAGAGCACATGCAAACCGTCAAATAAGCTACATAGTTGCTTTATAGCTTTTACGAGCCGATGTATTCTATGCTACTCTTGCTTTTGGCGGACTATTCTGCTGGCACATCACTTGTTATAGTAATATTTGTTGTTTTAGAAATTAGCTTTAACAGACGAACCCAAATGTTCCGATACACTAGACTCCACTCTCAAGCACTTCTTGGGTTGTGGATCGGCTCTTGAGATATCATGACAGGCTCGGCTCGGCTTTTAGTTGTTTTGAAGCTTCATCATTACCAATTTAACCCTGAATCTGAACTGTGTCTCGTGATCATGTAAGAGGAATAGTAGAAGGTAGTAATGTTGCCATGTAACATATAAAATGCATATGTGGCATAAGTCTAATATCGGGGCCCAAGAAATGAAAAAAATTTTTTGCTCCGATTTGCCTAAAATTTTGCATACGGGGGTTTTCCAGTATGGGGAATTCATTTTTGACACTTTTAGCGAAAAAAAATTTTTTGACCAAAAAAATTTTTTTTGACCCAAAAAAGTTTTGAAAAAAATTTTTTTTGCCGAAATTCACCCAGAAACCATTTATTGATGCCAGACAGAAAAAATCAACATATTCAACTTACTTTTTGGATTTGATGCAGTGCAGCTTGGTAGAGCGCAACTAGCAGCGTCTCGAGAATTTCGTCGAGAGTCTTTTTATTTTTTCTCACGCTTGCTATCTGGCTTTGTAATTGTTGCCTCGTCTTCTCACATTTCGTTTACTTTTTCTCACGCTTCTCACATTTCGTTTACTTTTTCTCACGCTAGCTAATTTTGTAAAGGAGGGCTATTTGTGCTTTGTCGACGACCGTTCTGCAGCAACCCTGCTACCGATTGTCCAACGAGTCATCGCGCCGGGCTCTACGGTGCACTCAGATGAGTGGCGCGCTTATAATGGTCTCAACGGTTTGGGGTACTTCCACGAGAACCGTTAACCATTCGCACCACTTTGTTCGATCGCGCTTACGGGGGCGCATACCAACCATGTTGAATGCATGTGGCGGAACGCAAAACAGAAATTCAAAGCAATGTACGGCACAACTGACGCGATGGTCCCCAGCCACTTGGATGAATTCATGTGGCGCCGAGACGCTAGGGTCAAACATCAACTTGCATTCCTCAACATGCTGCGTCATATTGCAGAGAGGAATCCCTGCAATTAGCTAAGACAGCCAGCAACGCAGCGCCCAGTGGGTGGTAGGACGGGGTATGGGGCGGAAACTCCGCCAAGCAAAGATTTGCTTGACTGTCCCAAGCCAGCAAAAGGAGGAGGGACGCCCGAATTCCAGCTCTATGTTCGCAAAGTGTATTATGAAGAAGGACTCTCGACGAAATTTAAGAGATGCTGCTTAGTTGCGCTCACCAAGCTGCACTGCATCAAATCCAAAAAAGTAAGTTGAAAGTATGTTGATTTTTCTGTTGGCATCAAAAAATGGTTTTTGGGTGAATTTCGGCAAAAAAAATTTTTTTCAAAATTTTTTGGGTCAAAAAAAATTTTTTTGGTCAAAAAATTTTTTTTCGCTAAAAGTGTCAAAAATGAATTCCCCATACTGGAAAACCCCCGTATGCAAAATTTTAGGCAAATCGGAGCAAAAAATTTTTTTCATTTCTTGGGCCCCGATATTAGACTTATGCCGCATATGTTTATTCATGTAAAATTTTGGAACAAGGGTTGGTAAATTTAAGTTAATGTTCACTGCATGTTCCGCAATAAGGTTTCATACAAATGCTGCTACACAAGGTTCCATCAAAACAACTGTTATAATAGCCACAAAGACACATGACGATGAGCCGAAAAAATAAAAAAAGATCTGAAAATTTTTGGATAAGAGCTCGCAAGGCAACGTGGAGTAACTTTGTCCTGTTGCATACGGTGTATGTTTATGTCATGCGTTATTGTGCAGTTGCATGCTTTTTGTTTTAACCTGTATTGTGTGTCTAGATCAGTATGCATTATATGTTTTGATAAGAAAATAGGGAATCGAGGATAGAGAAAATGCGGCTGGAAGCAAGGTTCGAGATTCAATAGCAACTCGACTAAGATCTGATGTCATACTGTGTTTGGGAGTTAAAAATTATAACCATCAGGGAATAGGAGGGCATCGGTCACTTAGTGACAACTAAACGGCGAAAGTCAAGAAAAAATTTTAATAGAAAAGATAGAGCAAATTTTTCGAGTTCGGCCGCACCTCCTCGAATATCGGAATCTGTTCAACTTCGGCAGCACGGATTTCGGTCGGCTGTACGGACCGGCTCTGTTGCTATATACATTATTTTGTGGATTACACGTGAATTTTGGCTTGACTACGGCAGCGGTTTCAATTCCGATGCTGACCATTAATCAAAGATTATGGTGACAGGAGAGTAATCTTCGGGAATTGCTCTTAGCCGACGTAAGTATGGAAGTGTGTGAAGATGGAGATTCACTTTCCACAAAGTTCGGTTACTTGGGTGCATACATATGTTGACCCATAAAGTGCTAGGATTGAATGTAGGTAGTCGGCCGTCTTAACGATTTGATCTCTCTGTCCGTCTGATGACCCACCCACATTTGCCCACGAATTGCTACACCAAGTATAGTCTGGAATTTCATATAAGGTCGGGTTCCGATTTGTGTGATTAAGAAATTTAGCGACGTCCTTCTGATTCCCCTTAGTCTTAGGTAGATATTAAAATAAACTATATGTGTGTAATAGATCTATATTTTACGCGATGGCTGAGCGGAGTTAAGGACCTCAGAGAATTTTCCGTGAAACCGCCACGGTTACAAATCTTAGTTAGATCAAATTTTATCAAAACAGCAATTCAATTCTGGGTTTTTGCTTACATGATTGCTTTAAAATTTTGCAGTGTAGTTGTACATTTTGCGCTTCTACTGTGTTTGGTGTCGAAATAATCTAAAACATAACAAGGATGACGTAGGCCGTTGTGGGCGCCACTAAGTCCTCGCGATTGGTGAAAAATTTGCTGTTATTACATTGAGCTAATTAAATTTGGGGAAAAAAGTCCGGCTTTTGTTGGCCAATGTTGATATGGAGAGAATCCTAGGATCGCAATCACTTGAGATTAAAGGTGAATGATTTAATAGAAATTCTTTTTAGTTATGTGTGCTGGCTCTGCTGTTTCATTTTCGCTTTCAAACCCTTTGTGTATGATAATTCATGCATGTCATTTTGGCATATTTAAACGAGATATTAACTTCTCGAACATCACTAATCTGCTACATACAACATGAAAGAAAGTCTGAAGGAATGATTCAGGTTTTAAGATTAGACACGGGAGTTTTCATTCAAATCTTTAACGTAATAGTGCTGACCGATCGGCAACTTTTGTGTAGCACCCGGTTTTTGATCACAAAATATGGGATCAAACAGTATTGTTGTTAGTGTAATTATGCATTATTGTCCGGCGGAATGGCAGTTGTACTCACAAAGGCATTATTCTCATAGGATGCGTCCGGATACAGCATGTTACAAATGCACCCCTGGTCCACATACCTCGATATGAGGTTTCTTAGCAGCTTTCTTAGAAATCAAATCAATACAATCGCTCCTTAGTACTTCAAATTTTGGTACAACTGAACTAAGTCACTTCCCCTTTCGGTAAGATGTAGGCCGCTGGCTCATAAAATAGATGGTGGTTTGTCGTTGCGTCGGCGGCGTCAAACATGAAAGGCTACTGCAGTATGTCCTTTCGACGCCAGGATGTCACCAGTTTTTATGAAAATAAGCAGGGACAGGAGATTGGAAAGAAACGCCTGGTGATCACCAGGTTATTTGCTCCTGCCGTAGGCCTAGTAAATAGGGTGCAAACTTCGCATCGGAAGAAGAGCCGAAGGAATATTAGGAACAAATCCGAACAAATTGAAAACACTGGATGTGTCGCAGTGCCTTCCAAACGCATCAAAAATGCTAGCAAATCATGTTGCATGAGACGCTTGTGGCTGTGAAAATCGTGGAAATATGATTGTGTATAGAGTTCACGAACTACAACTGTGATTATGAACTGGTAGAGCTGAGATTATATTGAACCGAACTTGCCTTTGCTCCGAACTTTTGTGGACTGTGCATTCAAAGTTTCTAGGATATCAAGGAAAACTTACTGAGACCCCTAAATACAAATTTGTCATAGGTCTAGGCGTATCTAGTAAACAGATATAGGCTACATCGGCGTCCTAGCGTCGAGAAATTGGTCGCGTCTTTGTCGAACCGAAAACTATTGAAGCTTCTAATTCGTTGTCAACGGCAGTATTATACGATAGCACATAGATATCAAATTTATGTAGGCTTTATTCAAATGTTGGAGCGTCGACCAGTACACACGCAGTAAAAAATTTAGCTCTTCGCTGAGGCAGTTGATATTAACTCTTTCATGGCAGAATTACGTTGTGTATTGTGCAAACTCAGGCCTCCGCCAGAGATGGAACCCGGGCGTGCGGGGAAACTTGTGTATGCAAACCGCCAGAGCTATCGGAAAGCTGTTGTTCGGTTTCTTAAGGAACCTCACAACGTGAGCGAATAACAACTCACGTTCAAACGTACAACATGCGACAAAATCAGTAAACACAAGGACAAGTAGGCATGAAAGGATTAGTTGTGGGCTAGGTTAATTTTTAAGTAACCCTTACATGCCGGAGTTTATTTGTGTATCGCGCAACGTTTGACAAGCTCAAGCCTCCGCCAGGGATCGAACACGGGACGCGCGGGTGAAACTTGTGTGCATAAACCACTGAGCTATCGGGAGCTGTTACTCGGTTTCTTAAGGAACCTCACATCGTGAGCGAATAATGACGCACGTTCAAACGTACGATATACGATAAACTCGGTAAACACAACGACTCGCAATGTGCGTTAGGTCTAGACATGAAAGGATTAATATGGTTAGCTTTAGTCAAAATTTCAGCGTGCTCGGACAGACACTTGCTTTTGAGACAAGACACAATGCACAGCATGCGCCTCCGCAGTTGGAAAATTAGGCACGGGCTAACAAAATTTTGACTTCAGATCGCGCGAGGACAAGTCCCTTAATCTTTTCATGGTGGTGGAAGTTGGAATGCTTTTAATTGGTCGCTTAGTTTCTGGTATTTTCTGGGATTTTGTAGCATCGCCTTTTATACTTTCATATAACGTTCACAGATTCAGAGAGTTCAAATTTGAGTTTGATTTCACAGTTAACATGTATGGTTCTGTCTTTCTCTACATACATATTCATAGTCAGCTATCGGCAAGACAAATGCTGCGCTGTCACATGATTAAACCAAACCAATGGCGTGAAGTATCAAAATACCAGCCTTGGGATAATACAACATGACGGAAATAGAACGCACAACATACTACAGCAACGAAGCACGACACATATATTCATACGAGGGAAATAGTTTGGGGATGTCAGAAATGAGGGAGGCAAGAATGAGAGAGTCGGCGCAAAATTTTGGGCAACGTGAGAGAACTAGGTTAAAATGTGGCCAAGTTTTTCACAAAAGTGACGTGGAAATCGAGAAACCTCAGAGAATCGAGAATTGGCATCGCGGGCCATTTCCTCGAACCTTAAATTAAGCTTTTATAAATAACTATGTGGAACACTTACTTCTTATATCTAAAGTGTAGGTGACCAAATTGTGTAAATCCTCTAAAACACAGTACCAAGTTAATTCCTAAATTTATACCAGTCAGATGTTTTTACTCTAAATTGACACAAAACTTACTACTGGGAATGGAAGGCAATTTTGGCTAATCGTAAGAGGTTCTATTGGCATCGCAGGCCATTCCCCTGGGCCTTAAATTAAGCTTTGATAAATAACTATGTGGAACGCTTATTTGTGATCTCTAAAGTGTACGTTACCAAATTGTGTACCGCCTAAATCGTCCAAAACACAGTACCAAGTTAATTCCTAAATTTATACCAGTCAGATGTTTTTACTCTAAATTGACACAAAACTTACTACTGGGAATGGAAGGCAATTTTGGCTAATTGTAAGAGGTTCTGGTGGCATCGTTCTCGGACCTTAAATTAAGCTTTGATAGATAACTATGACAAAAAATCTGATAACTCATACTCGCGGTTGAAATTTGTTATGTACTCACCGATTGAAATTGGCACAAAATGTGAATTGGGCGCGGTTGTGCAGTAAGTTGTAGAATTGTAACATTAGTAACAGGTAGACCATGTCTCCAGACATCAAGATAAAGTTTGATGCCAAGACTATCAAGGAAATCTATTTGGAGGATTTTCAGGTTGAAATCCATGCATCCGATATTTTAAACACATCACCTCAACATCTTAGTCAGAGAAGGGGCGCGCAAGGCAGTTATGTTAGGAGAAAATTAACACAAGCAGAGTGTCCAAGTTATGTCCCAAGCCTTCAAATAACGATTTCCGAGTACGTTGTATTGCAACACATCGTTAAGTTTCAAATATCCATAGCATCAGGCAAGCTGATAGCGCTTCGATAGGTGACCTAATGTATAATTTCGTTAACGTTCTTGAAATAACTATTTATACAAATTTATACCACAATCAGTGAAGAAGGAATGTTAAATGTAGACCGGAGAGGTTTCCCCGGCAACAGAAATGGTCCTTGCCATATTGTAGCAATTATACCGTCATTAACTCCTAATTTTCAGATAACTTCTAGCGTAAGCCTTTCATAGCAAAATCTTAAATTTACTTGAGCCACGCACAGCATACTGCAGTACTGTCCAATTTCAGATTGTCTAAGTCTGAGGATGCATTAGTCGACATATACAATAATTTATGAGTGGTTTGTTCGCACCTTATATGAACTCGGGTAACAGTAGATCATGAGGATTCGAATTACCAGTTGATCTAGAGCGACCCGGTTTTACGCAAGTGAAATTGCAGGATATCGCACCAGGAACATTTTCGAGTAAAACATTGGTAGGGTTGTGTTGTATTCTTAGGAAGAAAGCAAAGGAAAACCAACGGATTTGAAAGAAAACCTTTACTGAAAACCCAAAAGTAAAAGAAACAGTAAACGAAGAAGATTGACAGCAGTAAGGAAAACAATGCAGACTGGGAGACCTAGGCAACTTCGGCCTTTATATAGTCTCCGAAGATAATTCTGGAATGTTCCAGTCAATGACGTATTGTTCTCGTCATTTGTGGAAGACGAAATACATAGCTAGTGAGTTACAGAAAACTCCAAGAGCTTCGTGCAAGTTCCTTGCTACGTATATATGTAGCGTCGGAGTGGCGCCACAGACACCTCCCCACTTAGCCTGAACTTCATGGTGAAGGCGACAATTTTCGTGTCTGCTTCGGGGCGCGTTTGGAACGTCGTAGAATATGTTCGCCGCATGTCGGCATCAGATTCCGTTTATGTCGATTAGTCGTAGAATCAGCATCCATGTTGAGCGGTCGAACTTCTGCATCAGTCGGTAGATCTGTTTGAAGTCGAGGAGTTGAGGCAGGAGCTTCGCCAGGTTCCGAATCATCCTTGTTGACATGGCGGGTTTGAAGTTTCTCCATATGTCTTCTCCATGCGGGACCTCTGGGATGGACCCGAACGTTGAAAGTGTAAGTGCAATTGCGCTTGGTTACCATTGCCGGTGCCCAACGGGGCTCTTTGTCTCGCCGAGGTCCTAAGTAGAGGGCGTAGACTGGATTTCCGACATTGAAGGAGCGACGACATTAGACACCGCTTAGAGACGTTGGGATTTCGTCGGTTCTTTTGCTTACTTGAGCAGTATGGGCAGGCGAAGGAAGCAGAGTGTCGATGTTTGTCCGGATTTGACGAAAATTGAGCAATTCACTAAGTGAATAGCCGCTTCAATTAGGAGTTCGACGATACTGTATCAGGAATTCTTGCAGTGCCTTGCTTGGAGGAAGGTTGGACTTCCGTAGGGCCTGGCAAGACGTTCGGCTGATCCATTGGTTGCAGGATGGTATGGAGTTCCGGTATGATGAACAATTTCTCGTTCCTTGCACCAGGACTGGAATTCTTCTGAGAGGAACGCTGAGGCATTATCCGTAACCAAAGTGTCCGAAGTGTGCGAAGTCTTGCTCCAGCAGGGTCGTGGTTGCTTGGGAGATCCGACGGGAGCAACGGCTCTTTATTTTTGTGGAGCGACTGAGTCGCTACGTTTGAGTTTTTCGATTTTTATTTGCACCGCCTCTATCCTTACTTGCATATTATCTGACTGCTTGATGGGCAGTTCTCGTAAGCGAAAAATGTTTACGGTGTTTGGAATCCACCATGTGAGTAATGTAGGAAACAAAGCTAGTTGACAAAGAAACTTTTGAAAATTATGGGCTAAGGCAGGATAGGGGGACTTCAGGTCCAATCGCTAGGATCGTTTAACTTGCAGTGGGGTGGCTATGGAGAAATGCGTAATAGGGCTTACGAAGACACACGGCAGAATTTCCGAGAAATTGGGTCGATATTTGGGGGAGTTATCGTGCAAAGTGTACTCATTTCAACTAGGTTTACGCTTCTAGGACACTGTCGTAGACATGTCCTCACGCGGAAGCCGCAAATTCTTAAATACCCGTGTGATGGGTAACTCCAGAAACCTATGTAAGCATGATGAGCTTGATCTGCTAGATTGAATGCTTACGGTTCACGAGAGAGCACTATTTTCATTGCGAAAGAGGTCGTAAAAGTTATAGGTACGATGATATTTCATATTTGAACCTGCTAAAAGTTTCAGAAACGGGAGTGATCCTATTGCGGTCGTATTCAACATTAGCGGGCATTGCAGCGAGGTCGAAAATTATACAAAACTTGCAGAACAAATATGTAACATAGATATGTCGTAATGGCTTCGCTCCTGTTTCTGTGAAAAATAGAAAATAGCGTGAGCGCCGGAGTATATATTTGATTTTGCTAAAGGACCCGTTTGGCCTTTCCTCTTTGGACTATGGAAATCTGAAGGATTGCTGATCAATTGTTACTTGCATTTCGTGCATGCTTACACAGTTCGTATATTACAACAGGAGCGATCCACCCACCGAAAGTATTGTTTTAAACTCATCCAGTAGAAAACTAAGGAGTTAGTTATACATCATTTATCATCGGCCAGACAATAGGGTTGTTCATGGCGTAGGCCAGCCAAAATTCCGTTTGCAGAGGAGACCAGCCGAATGCCTCGACGGTTTTGTAAGTTTCGTAGAGACCTCGAACGTATCACAACGTACACTAATTACTAAATTGCAATTGTTAACATATGAAGTTTCGACCTGTACCATGTACTGTATCATATAATCATGCATTCAATTACCTATATCTATTACCTTGCGTATCCGCTTGATGCTTGTATTACGTGTTGCAGATATATATAAATGTATGTTGTCTCTGTCGATTTTATCCATCCCGCCTAAGTTACCGTAGAATTACTCAAAATGCGCGAATGAACTGTTGCCCGACGTAACTATTATTTCTGGAGAATAGTGGTAGCGCCGCGTGCTGCGTTGAACCGACTTCGAAGCACCTCAGGACACATTTCTGAACCCATAAGTGAGATAAACATCGCCACAAATAGAGGTTACTGAAATAAGTGTCTCTCTGGGGGAGCGGGTGTTGGGATTGCACCCATCCTACCCCTCCTTGATCCTAACTCTAGAATGATGAATGTTTTGCGACACATAGCCTTAGCTTCTTTAGTGACCCACGTTGTGTTAGGATCGGTTACCATCATATCGTGTTGTTATCAGATTTTATAACTGTCTGCGGTCTGTAATATCTTCGATACCCTTATCCTTGGAATGTAAATATTTCGAAATATATTCTCGAAAAAACATTCCTTGTGTCCCGTATTATTTACTCTGGCAGCGTAATATGTGTTAATTGGTTTTGTCGGTTAGGATCAGTCAACTATCAGCTCTAAGGCCTGTGGATAATAGATCCCAAGTCTTAAGGTGTATAGTTTACTATTAATGCCAACATAATGGAGTAACCGAAGCATTGCGAGAGGATTGCAGGAAATTAATAAAAATCGTTCACAAAATCATAACACACCAATGTCGGGTAAAATTTACTGCACAAAATATATTGCTCCAAAGTTACTAAACACGGCTAATGAATTAGTAACCCAAGAGTCTGATGTTAAGCACTCCGGGACTGTCGGAACCCTACGGAGGGCACAGTGGCTAGAAGTTGTTAATAGGAGGAGAAAGATAATTGATCGAGAATGAACCAAATTTTACGCAGTATCCGACATTACAATTACTGGCACATTACAATCAATATTCACGGTTCGGACCACTTGCGTAGATTCTTTCTTCGACAGTATTAAATTAATCAACTTCGAGTGTGATCGGGACGGGGAACATCAGTTAAACATTATGTGTTATGAGTAGGTGTCAGTGTCAAGCTCCCTGGGAGACTTTAGCAATCACACCAGATACCAGACGCGTGCGCAACCCGATTGGGCCCGAAAGAACCTCGTGAAACGCGCCGGTGGTCCTCTAGGCTCCATAGCTTCTTGAGCATGCACCGAGGAAAATTATAAAACCATTCCATCTGCGAAAATTTTGGTCCACGCATGAGGTTATGATAGCCGGAGTGCTATGAGCATGGTGTTACGAAGTGGCCCCATGCAGCTGGATTGTATTACAGAAGTACACATAAGTATACGGAAGTGTAAGCTAAATATTACTGTTGCATATTCAACTTTTTCTCTTAATACGGAATTTATAAATTAAAATGTCTTAAAAATTTGAAGCTGAAAAATAAATATTTATACGCCATCTTAATCACCGTATACAAAGTGTCCTAAAAACATAATCATCATAATACATCACAATCTGTTCATGACGCGTATATAATGGCCCTGCGTAGGCTAAATCTTAGGTTGAAGATTTCCATGTTCAAAATATTTGAAACCCTAAACTCACACATAATGCACAACCACAGTAATTGGCGTAATTGATTATGCTAAAGACCCTAAACTGAAACAATACTCTAAATGCCTCTAACATTTTGGCAGCCGTCATGTATTTTTGTGGCTACTATAACGATTAAAGTTTTGAAAGATCTTTGCCTTAGCTGTATTTGCATTAGTATGCATTTCGAAGCACGTAATGAATATTAACTTAAATTATTCACACCCTATTCTAAAATTTTACATGAATAATGCGCGAGTAACCTTAAGGTGACCCCGCCAACCATCTTATTTTGTATATTTGGACAAAATTTGTAACGAAACGCTTTTTGGTCAATTGAAATTCGGCGCAAAACCGTTCGCGAACACAACGCTCGCGATTGAAATCGAACCATTTTGTGTTCGCGAAAATTGAAGTAAAATTACCCTAATGTTTGAGAACGAAAATTTGTCGATTTGATTGTGACGTCACTTTTGCATTAAATTTGTTCTCGAACACTGTATAATCCAAATTTAAATGATAATACATTAGGGAACAGAATTTTTGCAACCTGAAACCGCCGAAATTCTGTTCGAAAAAAGGTTTAATTTCTGGCACTTGGATTTGATTTTGCGAATTTTCGGTTAGCGAAAAACCGAATGAAATTAAGCTTGTTTTCCGTAACAAGGGTTTGCGATTCGATATCGGTAATGACAGAATAGGATGGTTGGCGGGGTCACCTTAAGTTTACTCACGTATAAACATATTTATGTTATTGTTACATCGTGGCATTGTTACATTGTAACGCATTACACAAATATATACCATATGCAAGTGGACAAGGTTATTAATAGCACGCCAAATAATATTTACTCCACGTTGCCTTGAGAGATCATATCCAAAAATTTTCAGATCTTTATTTTTTTGGCTCATAACTAAGTTAACGTTCCGTTCCTACCCCAATATTTTCTTTCCAGTGCTAACAAAAAGGTGCGTAACACAACAACAAGGTCTTGTTACCGTCGTCATATGTTCTTGTGGCTATTATAACGGTGAAAAGGAACCTTCTGTAGCAGCATTTGTATTAAACCTTATTTTGGAACATGTAGTGAAGATTAACTTAACTTTATCAATGTTTGTTCCAAAATTTTACATGAATAAACATATGCATTTGATATTTTACATCGTAGCATTGTTATTTTGTGTTTCACACTGAAATATAGCGAATGTTTCACATAGGAACTACTGACGCAAAATCTGAATGTTTGCAAACTGTTAAGGTTATTTAAAAATATCACAATATTAGATTGGAGAATTTGGGATAAACCATCATCACTCTGTAAGTATGTATCTCAGTCATGTGCGTAGAACTAGAAAAGTACATGTATAAGCCTCACAATGTCTCAGCGAAAAAGCCTAGTATTTTGATTCCAGGCTATTGGTCTCCACAATATAAGCAACATGAGATATAATTACACAACGGTGACACAATTTATCAGTATATATTTGAGTGATTGGTAAGACAGTAACTCGCCTCACATTAGATAATCAATCGACTCAACGTTTTATCTGAACGCAACAGCTGAGTGAGAAGCTTGACCTGCAATACTTTCAGACAGATTATCAATTCACTACTGGCCCTATCACTAATCTGCAAATTGTGGCTTATGTATTATTCATAGTGATACGATTGACATTTTAATATCAAGTGCGTGGATTTGATATCTGCACAATTGTGCCATTTGTTTGTGAATTTTGTCCTTCGATATGATTGACATAAATCCAACACATTACTTGAAATGTCTCTTTTATTTCTAATTTGTCAAATTTTTTATATTAGCTATGCTCACACCGTTGTACTGTTGTATTCATTTCTTGGTAGACTGTACGTTGTGCGGTTACCGAAATATTTAGAAATTTGACCACTGAAGTGTGTAAAGTGTTGCTCATACCAAGCGGATGTAGCTCGCTCTACTGGTTTTAAGGAAACAACTAAGTTTTCCATTCTGTCACAAAACCTATAGCTTACTTCAGAAATCATGGGACAGTCAAATATAAAAGGCGACAGACTAAATTCTTTTATTATATAAATTGGGCTCGCCCACTTAAACCTTAAACGCAGTCTTCTTAAATCCAGATGGCTACACCGTTAAACGCGCCAAAAATATATGGGCTCGCGAAGTGGTGATATATGGGAAATAAAACACTGGTGTGTGTATGACCAGATTTAGCAAAGAAACAAGATTTGGTCATTTTGTCAATATCAATATACAGAATCAATTTTAGCAGTATTTTTTCCATCCGCGTGCACACATCTTACAGTAGTTACCGCATTGTGGCCTACCTTTAGATATTTTAAATTCGAATGGAAAACTGTTAGAGATTTGTATTTTATAACTGGCTGCGAGAACCAAAAGTTTCTAACAATCATAGAAGACAAGAATCTGTTATCCTAACTGCAAGAGATTTGAATTTCTACCGGATAGCTGTAAGAGCTTTCGTCTTTATAGAATACTTGTAAAAGACAAAAAATTCTTACAGCTATCTGTCAGAGATTTTAATCTCAAACAAGGAGTCATTAGACATAAAAGTCTCTAGCACCCGTTTCCGAGAAACCAAAATATCATAACCATCCATTAGAGATTTTAGTTTCCTGTAACTGGATGTTAGGGACAAACTCTCTACTTTTTGCACGCACTATCATGTGAAACCTGCGCAAAATGACATCTACGTTTCCGTTTTATTATTTTAACTCGTTACATCATCGTGCAGCACTTCGCCATTAGCTACTTAGCTCGAAGCTACCTTGATTTCAGTAATAACAGTGCAAATTTTCCTTTGCTCAGTTCACCAGCGTTTAACGATTTAGGTCCACGTTACAAACACGGTGTGCGTTGTTCTGAGCTGTTATTACGCTAGCGAGCAGCTACTACGTCTTCTGTTACAGCTGCAGTGTAAAGATATTATTCCTGGATACACCAGTGTGCGACAACCTTTGTTGTCGTTACATTTGTAACAGGACCGTTCCGGCCCGGTACGTGTGCTTTGTTGGATTTTGGGCGCTAGAACCACCTGAATACATCCCAAATTGAACAGGTCCACGTTATAACTATTTTCCAACAGGATCTCAGTGTGTTTCGTGTAACGCTTATGTAAATGCGATTTATAACCGAAAATATAGTGCATGGTGCCATGATTTGTCAGTATTACCATTCCGCTTATTAACCCTTTGTTTATTAACATGTATCGCTCATTTTACTTATCATAACCCTTTGCTTTGATATGTGCTTATAACCTTTGCACTGCATGTATTACTGTCGTACGTATATTGTGTCGGGCTCTCATTTAGAACGTACTGGACGGAATTGCGTGGTAGGAGTTGAAGGTATAAACTGGTAGGAGTTTGGTTCAGAGAAATTAAGAGGCAATTTGCAATGTGCTAATTGTGAACTGAAAACTAGGTTTGTTGTAGATTCGGAGAATGCATCCGGGACTCGACCACCCGCCCTCATAGCGTTGTAGTTTCAAAATCATGACCGTCCGAGAATAGGAGGCCATAGACCACTCAAGTGGGACCATTGGCCCCCATAGTGATCAGAACTAACAGTATCGATTTTGCTTGGATTAAATAACAAATGGGACCATGGTCGGAGTAAGAAATTATATTAATTATATTATATTATAAAATAGTAAGAATTGTTAGAACATACACTACTTGTCCGCCATTCTTACAGACTTATCGGCGACCAGTGTCGCAGTCCTAACAATTCTAGAGCGGGGCATTATGCCTACCCTATGATTTTAGCTAGGTTGGCACTCTGGGGTTGTGTTTTAATGTCGGGGCATGGGGCAGACGTGTCCGCGTCCCTTTTGGTTGGCGTTTCTCTGGTTTGTTTCTTTCTTTTCTCTCTTTTCTTGTTTCGTTTCCCTTGTTTCCTTTGTCGCTTTTTTTTCTTTGCTTTGTTTCTTTTGTTTCCCTTGTTGCTGTTCTCTTTGCCATCCTCTCTCTATCGTACTCAATTTAAGATTTTAGTACACTGTACGCATCGAAAATGTACAGTGTCTCGACTGCACGAGCGAAATTGTGCAGTCGAGTTAACACCAAGATTTTAATGAATTTCCTCAGATCTCGATAATCGAGTGGTCAATACCGAGATTTCTGCAGCGGGCTTAATTTCCCCGTGCAGGATCGAAACTCAATTAAGGAAAGCAAAAAGGAGAGAGAGACAAAAATGGTGAAAAGATAAATCGGGGCATACATAGTACACAGCCCAACGGGCAACCAGGGATAAAATGTAAAAATGCTCAAACTCAGCGATCGAGTCGCTCTAAAAAGAAAACGGGGTTTTGCACTTTCTCGGTTTGGGGTCAAACTGGGTCGAGAGAGGTCTCGATTTTCCTTTATCAAAAGGAGAGTAATGTGATTTTATTTTGAGCATTGGGCACCCTATCGTGCCAGGGAACGCGTTTATTGTGGCCGATCCTGGTATCTAGCCAGGCTGCCCGTTTGTTTTGAGAGCAGGTGGTATCCTACGACCTACCGCTAAGCTTAACCACGTGTGCGTATTCTACCGAATGTTAGTAAACTCAGTAGTCGGACCAAGACGATTTCGAAGTGAACCTTGGGGAGCGGGCACCTAGTAAATTTGGTCGTGAGGGGCTGTAGAGGACTCACGCAGTCGGTAGTTGATCCCTATGTAATGCCGGCGATAACCGTTTTACTATGGAACACATTGGACACTGGCAGAACCGTGCAAAAATTGTAGAACTTGCTCCTTTCGGAGCGCCAATACCTTGCGCTCAAGCTAAGGTTCCTAGAATTTGTTCAGTCTTTTCGCTGTTCCCCAAATTTTCTTAACTCGTCCTGATAATTGAAATTTTGGGGCTTCATAAAGCCGGACAGAGGCTAGTCCTCTGTCCCTAACTGCAACGTCAGTCCGAGCTCAAGCAGCGGCATGAGCATCGAACGGTCCACTAAACTGTAAATTTGTAAACCATAAGCATAATCAGAAACACGCGAATAAGCAAATCCCTATGGTTTCGTGGTAGAATTTTTTTTACCGTGGTCAGCTCAGGAAAATTCAGCAGCCCTAACTCAAGAGTAGCAAGTCATGTAAAAGCACGGACGAGAGGCGTCCATTTTTTTGTCTTACCTATGACCACGGGGAATCCGAATGACTTCGACTGGTGCCCACAACGTAACATTCCCTGCGTAATCGTTCGAAATGCCCAAAACGGAACTCGACTCGAGGAGGTTTGTCAAAGAACATGGAAAGCGTAGCTAATCAGGGCGTGCAGTGGGACGTCCATCGACGGCCGCCCAGTCACTCTATGGAAACAAGCCGTGCTACCGTGAACTACAATTTTGGTCTGTTACATTCATATCCGGGGAAAATAAACCCCCATACTCTTGCAGCTCCTCGTGACTTACAATGTTTGATCCGGGACAGCAATAGCTAGTCCCCTTCCGCGAGACGAAAAATGTCTACGCGGGTCCTCCGTCGGTCGAATCCCATTCCAAACGCAAATCAAAAAGAGAAACGCAAGAGAAAAGCACAAGTTGCGAAACCACACAATAAACTCAAGCGTCGGAGCCGGTCAGTAAAGTCGACCGAACTCCGCGCTGCCGAAGTCAAACTGATTCCAAGAGACGACGCGGTAGTCGTCGCCTCAAAATTTTCGCCTATGTTGAAGCATGGCGATTCTGTCGCCATCCAATCGGCGACGTTCTTTTGACGCCCACTTTTTCGAGGTCAAACCCGGGCGCCCAATCGAAAAATTCCCCAAATTTTATTTTTGACAGCTATCGTAAACCCTGGGTCCCCTTTAGAGAGAGTCGGCTTCAATCGAAATCGCCGACATCAAATTTGAACCCTCCGATTACTCGGAGGTCGACCATCTGTGAGTTTTCTCCAAAGTTCTCCGATTTTACCCCATCTGTAGTCCCAAATTCTTGTCAGAAACTTGTCGAAAACTCATTACTCAGATTTATTAAACCTATTACCTAACTTAGCTTGGTCGTCATCCCCCAAATGTCCCACGAAAGCTGTTAAGTCACCCGTCAAATTTTCAAAATTTTAAATCTTTTCTCTCTACAAAGTACTCAGAGTAAGCTGGAATATGTCTTTTCTGCGTTCTGGTCCTCATCCATCAAATTTCCCCCCCCCCCCAGCTAACTCGCCGACTTAAAGCCAAATCTCTGCTATTTAGCGAGTTAGCTGCCTCATCCATCACCTAATTAAGCTTAACAAGAGTCCATCTGGGGTTAAATCTTTCCATGGGTAAACGTGCAAACATTGCACGTTTATATGTGGGCTTACAAGATAAAGCCAAACATTCCTAGCATTCCTGGCTTTCTTAGCTAAATTTCAAATATCCCGACAGGACGTCTTTAGACGTCCCGAAGGGGGGGCACCTAGGATGGGAATGAGCTGATTTCGCGGTCATGGGTGCAGCCCATTCCTATGTATCTTTTGACCTACCGGGGGTCCTATTCAGGAACTCCCAGGACCCACGGGAGGGCCCTAAACCTACCCCCCGTCCTTCCTAGTCCTGTGTGTCCAGTCCGTCCGTAAAACGTAGAAATTTAATAGAATTTTACATGTCCGTCCTCGTCTGTCCTGTTTTTTGTCATGTCCTTATGTACTATATATATATATCCATATATATATCTAAATATATACACATACATGCATGTACACAATACTCATGAACACATACACACACTACACATGAGACACACAGGCGACCTGAGCGACAGAAAGGTCGCTCAAGTTCACACTAGAAACATGCAGAACCACAACGACAACA
>JASANE010030607.1:0-13005 GCA_030248225.1 Trileptium ribeirensis | reverse complement strand
TCTAGCAATATGTGAAGAAACTGTGCAAAATTTCGAATTTAATGATTTTAGAGAATTTGATTTTTTTTAATTCAAGGAACCATATTAAAATGGCATAACTTTTCCTATTTAAAGAAACTATGCAAAATTTCGAATTTATAAGAATTCTTTAACAAATATCACGTGACTTATGATATTGCGCACGAATGATATATAACCTGACCACTAGTATTCATGGAATCAAAGTATAATAGAACATGGCACAAGCGTTAACCTGAAATTTGAAAACATTTACTTACATTACCAAGATCCCAATTCCCGGTTGGGGAGGGGGACAGCCGAGTCCTTTGGCCTCCCTGGGCGGATGGAGCTGCCCTCGAAAAATGGGGTCCGAACCTCAGGTGGTAACCCCAACCCCACAATGAGAATGTATGATTACCAAGTAAACCTCTGAGACTAAATTGGTATGCTTTGAATCGCGACGTGTTAAGTGCGATAAGTACTAAAATGGGAATATTATAAGGTGGTCCCTCATACCATAGCAGTTATAGCCATGCATGCCCATAGGGGTCGTAGGAGGTAACCTCCCTGAAGCGCGCAGCCTCGATCCCCATCGAGGTGCCCCAACCATCACCCTAGCGACACCGCAGGCGACGAACTTATAATCGCCGACAGCGCCGCACTTCCCCGTCGCCCGTCAATAGACCGGCTGACCGACCGACCTGCTGACCCCCCACTCCTGGGAGGCCGAAGGCCAACCCATTCAGAACCCGGCTACCGCTTCCTGGGACCACGGGAATCTGCATAATTTTAGATTATGGATTTTGCCAGAAAAAGTTTACCTTAAGTACAAACGTCCGGCTGGGGCAACCGTAATACGTATTTCCTTCCCATTTGACTTAGGACTTATAAAAAGCCTTCTATATTCATCCACGGTACTGGTAATTGGGCCTTGCAATATTTAATTACGACAGACTCAATGTTACACTCAGCAATGGGTGATCGAAACGACATCGGTCTCTGGGCTCAAACACTATGTTTCGATGCGAAATAGAGCACTTTTGTGGCTTAAATTCATAGTTTGATGTCTTAACAAATTTTGTGTGAAAAAATGTAAAACATGTAAATTTGCGAACTGTCAGTACTACATATAAATATCTGGGCCCATTTTAACTTCAGAGGCCGAAGTATAATGCACGCCATGCTGTTCTCGATATACTAAGCCTAAGTCTTAGTCTTAGCCTAAGCTAAGGTCCCTATATGACCTATGTACTAGACCTAAGACTAAGTCGGAGACTACCGCCCCCGAACCACCCGCTCTAAGCTGTTCTTTTTTCTCTGGAACGGATTCAGAACAAGGGTTAGTTTTAACTTCCATATTGAGGTGTAAGCGTTTGTTTATAGCTCCCGCTGCAAAGCAGTGGTTGAAAAGATAGTATCTTGGGGGCAAATTTCAAATTGCTGGGATCTCACCGGTTTTTTTCTTCCACATTTTAGACCATAATCTCTTCGACGGAGTCTTGATTCCATCTGTTCGAGAAAAATGTTAGTCACTTTACGTTATAGAATATAAGATTTTCAGACAGTTTGAACGATAATTGACATCGCACCATTAGAGGCGCTTAGTATGTATGTATTACTATTACTCTAAATTGTGGTGTAAACTTTAGTCCAATTTATAGACTAATAATCAACAAATCATCTTACTTATAAATAAATCTTCATTTAATATCCAGAAACATAAAAGTATATCAGATATCACATGATTGCTATACGTACACATTGTGCGGCGAAGAAGGAATTTTACTATTTTGTACTAAACATATGCTCTAATCATTATTGCAAAATTTAAAATATTTTTTGTCGTTTTTTTATTTTTCATATTTATATCTATGCATAGGCCCTACTTTTATTATTATGTTTCGACATTGATTTTTCTTTAAAGCAAATCGACGTATTTCATATATATGATTTTTAGGGAGGCGACATCTGCATTACTATTTTGTCTATAATACAAGATGCCTATAGATAAATAAAACAGGCGATTCCGTTTAGGAACATCACTAGACTTTCTGCGTAAAACACCAATCCAGAGAATTGCTTGTTATTTGTGATATCATGGAATTTCGTGCCAAAATTATTTTGGCCAACAAATTGTGTTTTTATTGAATCAGAGCGAGCAAATCCAGCGAAATTTCCATTAAGCGCAAGGGGAAATATCACAAAAGTTTATTTTTTATTTCTCGGATTCACCGGATGAAATGATTTTGATAAAATTATTTGAGTTCGGTAGCAAAAGTGATGACGATGTATAGTTCAGTTTCCTTTCCGAATCAGGCCATACAGGTACAAGTGTTTCGCAAACTTATTTCGCGACACAGGCTTCGCATTGGAACACAACGACAACCGGCAGAATCAGCTGTGATGGCTCAACTTTGGAGCCACTCACTGTGTCGCTGTTGGCTAAGATATGGTTCGTCGACCTTTGGAGAAACATCGATTTTTCAAAGTTTTGGCTTGTTATAGCGTGTTTTTTCCTTAAAGCGAGAATCCAAATAGGTTATCCAGCACGCCAAATACGATTGTTTTGTTATCTGTAGCATGTATTAACTGTAATATAGCCTTCAAGTTGTATCACAGGTATACAAAAGCGAACCCGATTTTCAAACTATAGTCAGTTTTCAGTTATTTGATTCAGTATTCCATGCAGAGCAACATGAATCGTCTATATATACGTTTTAAGTATCCTCAATACGATGGTATGGTTATCTGCAGTCATACACGAATATTTGATGCCTTTACACAGGTTTTCGATGGGTTTAGGATCAACAAACCCTTTTTCAAATTATAGTTTTTCTTCGATAGTTTGGTTATGTACTGCGTACATGACATTAAGTACGGTCTATATATATAAGTTTTTCGGTACACTGTATACGAAGGTTTGGCTATTTAGAGAAGAGGACAAATAGTTCATGCGTATTCTTGTTTTGATGGATTTAGGGTCGCCAAGGCTAAGGGGTTTTCAATGGGTTCAGGGTTTTAGAGGTTTTAGGGTTGCATATGCATTAAACACAAAGCCTGTTACAAGTTATTACACAAAATAATCACTTATAGATGAAAACAACTATGATCCATTTTACTCTCGCTTGCAAGATTCTAGTATTACTATTTTTTATTTGTCATTTGAACGGAAACTTGCTAAGTTTAAAGTAACAAGTATTTGCCCAAATTTTCCAGATGCGATTCACGATAGTCAGTGAGTTGATAAACGTTGACACGCTACAAGAAGGATTATATAATTTTATGATTTTAAATTTGGCTTTTCGAAGGCAAACGGTGCTATTCGTTGATTTATGACCAGCAATAGGGTTTTTCAACATTTATCACTGATTTATTAATTTCTATTTATATATTCGACTCTAACTGAAGTCTCAACTTATATATACGCTGTCTAACTTGTGAAACGATATTTTGTAACATTATATGGTTTTGTTAAACTTGACAGCTTCAATTTTATTTTTTCAATATTGCAGTTAAATTTGACGATACAGTTGTTAATCAACTTTAACCATATATTAGCGACCCATTTTATTTGATCAGTCCGGCTAAAACCGGCGCAAGGTCGTTATATTATCACAAAATCTAAATGGCTTACCACGTATCAGAGATTTAAACGTGTCGCCAATTTCGAACCAACCGACTATTAAGTATTATAACTTCTTATATTTATTACTAAATACAGGTTTAACAACCGCTAGTTTTCAACTGGATAATAGCAACTATTAATTGATTCCTCTGCAGCTGCTTGAGTTTTGAACAATCTAAACATCAGCAGCAGCAATCTTTTTAATTTTCAAGAGTTTAACGGTCCAGAAGAACCAATGGAACGGTGTATAAAGTGTGATGCAAAATGCATTTCTAGAAGTGCATCGTTTTTTTCGGGTTTTATTCGGTAGCTAGGTTTTTCATTCTTATTATTGGCACCTTGGTGCGATTTCCGTAAGGTCTAACTTATTAAGTTTAAGATTGTTTGTTTCTTTAAATAGTGCTCCTAGCGTAGGAAAACATATCGATAATGAAAAGGTGACTGAAGACCTTGTGATCTCTCTGTTTCTATCGAAGTTAATTGAGAAATGCTGAATTTATATGCCAATCCCTATTTATATTAAGAAATATTAGCGAGCAAAACTACTGGAGCTCAAGTGTTGGGTCACAAACTATAGCGGAGTTTCGGATTGAGCATTGCGTAATTGGCAGACTAACAACGCTGAACCTTCGTCTACCGTTTATTCACCATTTATCTTAAGATATGTGCGGGAGGGCCGGATTTTGCCACAGTCTGCCCTGACTCCAAAGCGAAACTTGGCTAGCCTCGATAAGCTATTGTGACATTTTTTGGCATATTAAATCGCGGCTGAAAAATTGTCACAAAGACCGGGGTCGGCTATAAAAGCCAGAAATACATGACCGCAAAGCAAAATAATGAAACATTGAAAATTGATGACACATATAGTTGTATATTCATAAAACGTCCTTCCAGTAACAATAATACAGTTTTTATGCAATAAGGACTGTGTTTACATAGCTACTAGATTGGTTTCAGAAGGTGCCTGGTTAAAAATTGTGAAAATACTGCCACCCACCATTTTACTTGCATATATGCGACTTACCTTAAATAATACTAATCTTACTCTTTTTAGCTCTAGAGCTAAATATTTTCTCTTTAACACAATCAGCTAAAACTGAACGTAATAATTATATTTTCCTTACACATAGCTTACACCCAAACCCTTATACACAGCCGCTCCCGGCTAGGACAAACCCACTAGCATAGTTTGGCTAATTATTATATTTATAATGGGCCGGACTTGGCTGCGTGAAGATGCATTTTATCTTCACGGTCCTGAATCGGCCCTGTGACAGAATTCGGTCCTAAGTTCACACAGTTTAAGGCAAATTATGCATTTTGCGTGAGTAAACTTAATTGTATCATATTTTGTCATAACCGGTGTGGAATCACGAACAGTTGTTAGAGAAAATATAAAACAACTACGAGAAACTGCTCCCTGTGCTAGAGCAGACTCTGAGCGAATTGGAAAAATCGGCACTGCAGAGAACCGGCTCCGTGGTAGCTATCAAGCTTGAGTGTCTGGCTATATCGCTGATCGGTTCTATCTATTATTTGTATCACGTTATCTTTAACCACTTCTTAACAAAACAAGTGCCTAGTTTACACTTTAGTGCAAAATCAAATTTTTTACAAATGTATTGTTTTGGTTCAATTTGTTCGATCTTATCTTCGTAACCTCACTCCCAGCAACCGACATCAAGCTATTGCATTAAGCCCTCTCGCATGCTTTTATTGTCCGTTTTATATCACGTTGTTGCCGTTCCGAAACGGTGAGTGCTATGTTGTTCGATGACAACAAAGTGTTCTTGCACTTCCGGAACGACCATTTGAATCACAGTTCGTTAATATCATTCTATTTCATGCTTTTTTCTACTGTGTTCCATCAACCCTTAAAAATCATAAAGATTGCTGCAGTGGTTATTTAGTGTACTCAGAAATCATGCAGCAGAGGATAAATAATTCATTGTCGCTATTACCTAGGATAAAAGTAAACGTTAGCATACTGTATAATTCAAGATACATACTTGCAACGCTGTATACGGATTGGTGTGCGTCGATAAATAGTTTTTTGAGAAAAAGTGTTTTAATCTAGTTAGGGATCATAAAACGTAGCCAGCAGTCGTTATTGAAAACACTTGACAAAACTGCAGAAGTCCTAAAACAGAACACCCTACCTGGAACGGAATTCATCTGGAAGTGTTCCCGGGTCTATTACATTCCAACAAATAAACTGAGCTTAACACTGTGTGTGTGTTATCCAATAACTGGCCATTTGTGTCCGGGTGCCGGAAACATTGGACAGGGCGGACAGGCTGGTTCCCGAGTTAACTGCAAAATTAACCTTTGCTGTCTGTTTAGCATTTCCAACTTAGTAAGACAAACTGTAGCTTAATGACAATAAGAGACTTTCATGAATCCACGTGCCTTATAATTATTGTCCCTTTCTAAACAACTGTCGGTTTAGCCAAGAAAGCATGGAAAGCATGAAGCCGCATGCAGCAAAAATTGAAACCATTGTCATGTGCTTAGCAAATAGAATTTAACTAAAATATACTATGAAACAATAATAATTTTACCCCAGATTGATAGTAAACCATACATTTATCATCATAATAAATCATCTAAACATACATCACTATAATATAATAACAACGCATCACTGTAACGAATAGACATACATCCATAACTGTATGATTTTATTACATTTGAATAAAAACATGAAACAGTGTTGGTACGACAACAAAATATATAATACTTGTACTTGCGGCGACATAACTGGTTCATGCTAATTTCAGGTCCCTCTGCGCAGATATGATGTCCTTAGAAAAACGCTGGCTCCTATGCAATTCCGATAAGATCATTTCGTACGAGTTTATCAGGTATTTAATTTGAATTGTTGTTGGGTTTACTACCTGCCACTCGGTAATGTCATACATTAATTTTATCATCTGGTTCATTACCAAAACGATACATCAGTAGGACCAGCACCGCCAAAGACTCAAAGTTTAGATCGGGTCATCTGTCGTGTTGGTATGTGGAGAGCTCTAGCGGTCAGGGCCTATTTGTAGTAATGTGCCTTTGGACACGGAAAGTAATCTGTTTTAGTTAGAAAACAGCCGTAGAAGGACGCATAATGCATAACATTCCACATTTGTAGCCACGTACATTGCACAGCGATCTACTGTGTTGCTGTTATCGACCGCAGTGCGTTTGAATGTTCTTTGCTGCCTGCTTGCTTTAGGAAGCTCTTTAAGAAAAAGAGCTATAACTCCTAAATATAAGCGTTAGAGGTTGGCAGACAAATTGGTCTGCCCGACAAATTTTTTGTCAAAATTGTACGTTGCACACATGCATGCGGAAAAACGGTCAGACGAAATACAGCCTATTGCTCGATTAATCACAATTTAGACTAACACTCGATTAATATTTCAGTCATCATTTACATAAATACAAAGTATATAATTGACATCATGACCGTGCTTCGCACCCCAAAACCCCCATTTGGGGAACGGGGTCTAAAGGGGGTAGAGAAAAGGCGTTTGGAGGAAGCTCTGCCGAAAAGCGATAAACTGCCAAAAATTAAAGTTCGTTTAAATTAAAGTTAAAAATTTACGGCACCGGATCATCCATGCCAGATATTGAATCTCCGACTGCAATTTGTTGTGTAAAATCGTGCAAATAGGTATGAAGCATGTTAACATATAAAGGTCATGATGGTCAGTGTTGACAGAGGTAGGGCCCGCGATGCTTGTTTGGGGCGGCGATGTGCCATAAGCATGCTACTGATACGGGTTCAAATACAGCTTTTAGTGCCAAAAGCAGCTTGTTGCCAACTAAAGTATTAGACAGAAAACATTAACGCTTGGTTTGCACATATTTGTAAAAATATATTCATTATACAAAGCTTATCCGTTATCGGATTACTCTAATGATTAATTTATTATTTCATGTCGAACTTCAAATCAATAAAGCATATTGTCAAATGCTTAAATCGTTGCAGTGTCCCAAAAACAAAACTGAATGGCTAAGAAATCAGCGTTGTGATAAAAATGTAAAATAACGCTATATTATGCGTGATTTATGAATAATACAGAATGCACAATTAAGAACGCACTCAGTCATTACATTGATTGACCATGTGATCGGAGCCAGTGTTTCAAACCAATAGGTTTCATATGCATCAAAAGATATTTATTACAAACAATTGTCCTTTGTAGGAGTGCATATTTATTGTACTACTACTAAACTGTACAGTCAGCATTCCTCTCGTGGTGTTAATCTTCCAGACGCTATATATTGGACATACAGCATTTTGTGATATTTTTTTAATTACGCTAAAAGTATGTGCAGTATATGCAAGGTAATAATGCTACGATGTAACATGTAAATTCCTTAGTGTGTTATCAATAAAGTAAATGAACATTAAATTAAAATATAAAGGGAAACGAAACAAAATCCCGACATGCATGTGAATATTATATTTCTCACAGAATACGTTTGAGGAATGTGACTCGGCTGTATAAATAAATCGCTATTCATTCAATACCGTGTTCTCAAAAATGTCATTAATTTTATGTGCTCGTGTAGTAAATCTTATGCCAAATGGGACGACATAATAAAAATAGTTAACGTGGACTATTTCCGAAACTGACCAAATTGTACTTCTTAAAAAGTTGTATCTTCAAAAGAAATTAAGCAACGGTTTTTAAATAAAATCCAATAAACGTCTTTAAATAAAGAACCATTATTGGCCTAAAACTTATGATATGGACACTGGTTGTCCCTATAATATAGCAACTTTGGTGACTTCGGTAAAAGTATATGATGCCTCATAAACTGTTTCCTAGGAACGGATGCATGCGATATCGTTCTGTTGTCTGTTAGGTGGAATCTTCGACTTTTCTCAGGCTATGCATCGGACGTCGTTTCTTCTAACAGATATGTATGCTCATCATTCCACTTAACTGTTAGACTCATGCAAAATAAATTCTGTATTTCATAAAATTCATTAATAATAATAATAAACCCGTTAGGAACATACAGCCCAATGCAAGACAATAAACGCTATCAGTGGTTTTAATAGCCGATTTGTCTGACGCTTATTAATAGCTGGTAGGTTTTAATAAATTTAATCTCTGTCGACGGCTATATACAAAACATGTGATCGTGTGAGGGCAATTCCTTTGCATAGGAAGGTTTAGTGTGCTTTAACCGGTGATAGGTCTGACTATTGCTATAAATACTGCATAATGAGGTAATCCAAGAATGTTCGGGCAACAATTTCATCACAGAGTCTCATGCGCACGCCACGATTTGCCGATACTCTGCTATTTCGGGACCGGTATAAATATACTGCATGCACTACAAACTGTTGTGCGCCATTTTTTTACAGAAAAACAACAGTCAAAGCTTGCTTTCCTACAGCATAGCTTGTTTGTTTTGTGTTATATGTTTGACAATTTTGATCAAAAAATTTATTCAAGTTTTAGCGATTGCCCAAAATAGACTAACCATTTTCGCAGATAGTCAGTCTAGCACCTAGAAGCAAGAAAACATATATGTGCATGTGCATACGTATTCCTTTAACTGTTATTTTTTAAATGCATTATGATGTATACCATTGACATTCGTCTATATATTACTTTATTTTCTTTCAAATTAAACTGTTCAATCTTAGCGAAATTTATATTTGACTTAACCATGGCGCCCAACTTACATTTCTTAGTGTCTGAGACGCGATTTGCAACAAAGCTGACTACCATTAGTATCAGTGTCTTAATTTAACTACCGTAGTAACAGAGTTTACATCCATTATCTATACAAATTAAATTTAACTCGTTAATGATACGATTTGTTTTTGGTCATTCTCTGCAGGTGGCAGGAGCCTGTCTCGGATGGTAATACTGCGCTTCATTAATATGAAAAGCCACCAAGCCTTTTAGACGTTGTCACCAGAAACCATAAGAATTCTTATAACCCCCGAAATGTTCGTTCAAATACACACTGCGCCGTCAACAGCCAGCCAAGCGCCAGCTCTTGAACAAGTTAACGTTTTTAATTAAAAAATTGAAAGCTTTTTGACATATTAATAAAATTTGCAACATTCCGCGCCGATAAAGCTTCCCTATAAGTAGGCGTGTGTAAATCTAATACTCTAGTGTTGTTTGGGAATGACCAGCACTGAGTCGTATGCAACATCATGCTAAACAAGGTTCCGGCTGATTTTGCTATTGGGGCGATCGGTTGTATATGCTTAAGTCGCATAGGACTGTCACATAGTCCAACTGGCCCTGCATTCATTTATATTTCACGCTAAATAATTTAGTCGGCAATTATCGTAGGCTTATGTAAGTTGACACTGCAGCATCGCGGTAGGCCTTGGCTGTCGACGTGAATGCTGTCACATTGCTTTACACGCATGCTTTGATTTGGATCCATGTTTTCAGTTTTACTGATATCTATGCCCAAGCCAATGTGACAAGCTTACTCTGATAACGAGCGGAACGGATAACTGGTCATTGGTGGTAGGCAAACACCACCTTCATAAACTAGCAATGACTATAAAGTTGCGGATTTACGATGTCTGGCGACTACTTTTATCACCGTTATGAACACCAGAGTCAAAAACATGAAGCATTGGTAAAGGAGCATTATTGCCCTATGGTTTCGCAAGTGTTGAAGACTCGTCTTGTGGGCTCAGTAAAATATTTTTATCAAGTGTCAAATTTCTCCTTAACCCTGTGTACATGCAAAGGATAACGTTGTTAAAATTTTCCAAAGTCAACCTGTCGAAAATTTTTGAGAAAATCTGTCAAATGTATTTTCCAATGCCGCTATCAAATGCCTTTTCAAGTTTGTCTGAGGCACTTTAAGATATTTTGTCGTATACCTTTTGCGAGACATTCTATGAAAATTCTTTTCAAAAAAACAGTATCGAAGAAGATTTTTTCCAAAACAATTCGTCAGGCGTCTTTTCCAAGCCGGTTTGTCGACACTACGGCGAAAGCTTCGGGTAGTGCCTTTCCTTACTCGGCGTTGTTGCATTCAGCTAACGAAGGTTTGTCGGTTTAGGTGGGATCCCGGGGGGGAGGGGTCGTGGAGGGAATAAATTTTCGAAATTTTTAGGAACTCAAAATGCCCCCAATTTTTGCCTATTTTCGATACATTCTTCCTAATTTCCCCTATTTTTAACAATTTTACCCCAATTTTTGGCACTTTCACCTTATTTTTTCCAAATTTAGCTAAAGTGTTTTACCCCGCGTGGGTTAACGTTTCGGTGGGGGAGATTTGCCGTTGCGCGGTGTTCACGCAATTGAGTAAACATGGCTTTAGGTGAGGTCCGATCCTTAGGGAATAATCCCCCCTACCCCTATATATGTTGCGCTTAGCTTTGCATTGAATAGTTTTTATTTAAAAGATTATGATTTTTTTACTATTTTATTAATTTGTAATACACACTGTATGCTGCACTAGCTATTATCATTTATTAGATAAAACCAATGTAAATATTAATTTATTGTTAGAACAGTTGTGATGACAAATCTGTTAAGTACATAAATTAATAAATATTTAAAGTACGATTTCCTGTAAAGATCCTAATAGTATGGCTGTGTTAACCGGTATTTTGCGTACAGAGCTAATAATTTCCGAGCCTCTCCACACCTTAAACATTAATATAAAAATAAAATTAGCACTACAGCTATTAATTTCCAGGATTGGGGCGAACCATTGTTGTCCAATGCCGTCTGTTCAGGGGATAGAAGGTTCCTACAGGAGGCGGATAACTTGGTTAAATTTTTAGGAACTTATAATGTCTATAAGTTTTGCTAAATTATTCCAGTTTTTGCTAAAGATTCCCCAATTTTTGCTGATTTGCGATAATTTCCCTTACATGTTTCCCAATTTTAGCATTTTTTGCAAAACTACGCGTGCAGCGAGGTTAAACATGGGCCAAAAGGGGGTAACATAACCCGCCTTAATTCCTAGTGGACGGCCCAGCTCGAACCAATATAACAAAGCAATATTCGTGTCTGCTGTTGGCAAACGATTTTGAGAACAATCATATTTCAAATAGGATAACGAGACCCATATACAGACGGTTCAAAACAATGAATGCAAAAAGAATACTCAATATATTCAGGTGAAAACCGCTGTCACAAATTGATCGCTATCACGTCATAGCAGTGATAAAGACAACATGTTTGACAAATTTAAGTCGACACCAGGACTCTAACCCGGGTTGATTTAATGAGTAACAACGCGCGTGCAACTGTACAGCATACAACAGATTCAATTAAACGCAACACTGAACAGCGTGCATTGGTGTCATTTTTGATGACAGAATGAAAACACAAATAATGTTATAACAACCTATATAGTTGGTCACCCACGCCATTATATGTACATTGTAATATCTATTAACGTGGTCTCCGAAGCACTTAGCCGCATCGCGCTATTCGCAGTGCAAACGGTTTCAGTCCCCCTGCAGACAATATTTGAATAGCTAGAAGAATTTTTAAGAAAACACCGGTTTAGTGGTTATTAATAAATTAACAGCCACCACAGCATACGATGAAAAATGATATTATTCTAGCGTCTTATAGCGCAAATAACGCCAAACTTGTAATAAATTAAGAAAACATCAAGTTTATCTTACGTTCTATGCAAATGGCACTATAAATTAAAAAAAAACTTAAAAGATTTAATCACAACGGAAAGCATATATATAATTTGTGTAAACATAGTAAGCACAATCAGTATCAAAAAACAACAATCATTAATCAATAAAGCGCCAATGCGTCCTTTTAGTGAAATGAGTGCCGGCTTGAGCACATATCTAAAGTGGCCCCGCATAACCATGAAGTCCCTCAAATATCATGGTACTTTTTCGAGCAGGTTAATGTTTAAATTATGTTTCGAGAAAAGCGTATTGAAAGACCTTGAAATATTTGACCCACACAGACAGACTAGCCTTACTAGTCGTACTTCCTCACCTGATGTCTATTCTGGGATAAAGTGATTTCATATCTCTGAATTTTCCAAATTCCAAAAATCGCGGAAACTCACTGGACACAATATTGGAGCCATATGTTGGATTTCTATATATGCCGTAAATTTTAATTATTCCAAATTATTACACTTAATTTTCATATTAATGTTCAACCGGAAACCGAAGATTGATTGTTTATCAGTATCCCAAAGAAAATATGTGTATAAAACAGGTTGAATGTGACTTCAAAAGAGTATACTCCCGTATACGACGTATCTCTGTGATCGAAACATGTTTGCACGAAGTTAACGTTTTGCGATTAATGTTGATGAAGTTTTAGTGTTTTTGCATCCGCTTCTAAAATACAGGATTGTATATGTGTAACAGGGCCGCTTCGGCCTGTCAC
>JASANE010030605.1:0-17495 GCA_030248225.1 Trileptium ribeirensis | reverse complement strand
TATTTCGTTCAGTTACGTATTGCTTGCGCAGTAGAATTAGTGATTATTCGATTGATTAATCATCTTAAAAACTACGAATTACATACGAGCTTGGGCAATAATTCACGTTTTTGGTATATTTTCAAATTGGTGGCTCAGAATGTCGTAAATTACAACCACGATTGACAGACTGTTTTGAGTCTAAGGATTTTGCGAAGTTATAAATTGTTTTTGATGGGTACAGCAAAAATGCTATCACCCATTTTCTATCGTTAGACCAATGTCGTGATTGAACTCAGATAGTCTTTCGATCCACGGAGAAAGAAAGCACAATACCTAGGTCAGTCATTATAGGTCATTTTATGGCTCTTTGAACAAGTCGCATGCGCTAATGAGTTATAGATGTCCTACGTTAAATTTTGATCGATAATTTGGTTACGTTTTTGGTAAGTACTTTTCCAATGCCCGTTAATGCGGTTTAAATGCTATAAATACATCTATCCAAAATATATATCTAAAATCTACTATGTAAAGCCAGCTATAGGTAAAGTAAACGTAGCTCCAATGAACATTTTTGAATCGTCTAAACGAACTGAGTGAAATGATACCAGAAGAATTTTTTATACTAAAAATGTTATTTTCGGGGTTGCGTCGGGGTTGCGTAGATTGATCTAGTGGACATTTTCTGAGCTTTCAAGACTTATGTTGACTTAAAATTATTTTCTGGGTGGGAAAGGGTATGCTAGAGCAAAAGAAAGCTTTGTTATTGTGGCATAGAGAGTACTATTAGATTATAAGCAAGGTTTTGATTTATTAGTTCTATGCAAACTAAGAATTGAGGCTCATGTGCAGCGATAGGAATGTAGATTTTAGCACCGTACCATCTTCGGCCGCATGCTCGGACTGGTGTCTCTACGATGGCTGGCCGTCCAGGCCCAGTAGCAGAAAGTGGTTTTCGAGGCTCTTTTAAGCAGACCAAAGGAACAAGTAGTGCCAATAAAGTCGTGAAGGTTCGTACTAAGTTTCCTGAAACCTGGATTTGGGCCGTTCAGGCAACTAGCGGGTAAGAACCGGTAAAGTGTCATGAGCTAATATCGAGCCTAGTATTGCTTGTTTTTTTATGTAACTCTCCATTTGTCAACTAACTTATACATTTCGACAAAGTGTATTGTTAACGTAATCCTTTGTTTTTTCCATATTTCCTAATCCTGAATACATATATCCCTAATAGTATTTAAAATAAATATATCTACCCTATGAATCAGCCACGCTTCGCCGTATTATTTCGATACTATAATATTCTTGTTTGTGTATTATTAAAACATTTGTAATTTAAACAAGTCAAATCTGGTTTATTATTTCTCTTACATGCATCAACACTCTAGCGTTGTAATTTATCGGCAGATTTTTGTTCTAATTGTTAAAATAACAGTTAAAACCCAGGCATTGCGATTATAGACTCACGATTATAGACTCATTTATAATTTAGAATTCTGTGGTTACCATTTCATTTGCAGGGGAGAATTGCCAGCAGAATATTCTAATTTTGGACTTTTTAACAAATTCAAAACATTTCAGCATTATCACTAGTACTCATACAATTTAGGATAACAAAAGCGGATTGTGGGTTCCAGCGTCTAGGTTGATAGTCAGGGGCGTCGCAAGCTCTTCAAAAGTCGGTGGAGTTCCTGCAAAAAAGCCTGGGGGACTGCCGTATAAGTCGTTTAATTATAACCCGAATCAGTTAATTTTTTTCATAAAAGTGGGGGTCGCCTCCCACACCCCCCCGTTTGCCACGCCCCTGTTGATAGGTCGTTTCGAACAAGCCGAAGCCAGAATTTATAATTGCCATGTAAGACTATGCTTTAAAGCAAAATGAACCATGGACCCAATATACAGCAGCAGGAACGTGAGTATTGGATGCGATATTTAAACAAATAGTTCATTTCACATAGACTAAATTTATGAACTCGTAGAACTATTTATTAGTATTATGACCCATGCTCACAGTCGAACATAGGAGTTCGTAGCCGTGACGTTTACAAAACAATGTTTCGCATAATATTGAATTATCAACGCTGTAATATATTTTAGAAGTATCACTGGAGCTCACATGATATAACACAAATGGAGGATAACTATACTTGATACGCTCGGGGCAGTGGGTTGACATAACCACATTTATCGTCATCGCTATCAGTCAATTTCAGTACAATATTCAGATTTGAGATTATGATATTATAATAAATGTACCAGTTAAAAGTCAAAGTGTGCAAATATATGATAGTTTTGGTTCAAATATGTTACTATTTGGTGATACGTTAAGGTTCAGATATAGAATTCTTAAGACTTGTTGGTATATATCCGTGTATTGTTTTTTCGTTTTACTAAGGGTAATCCTAATTTCTGTATAACGAATTTTGACAGAAATAAATTTGTATTAGTTCATAGGTATCGATAGAGGGGAGTTAACCCACTAATGGTTGGAGGACCTACCACTGTGCGCCAATGGCGAGTGCAAAATTTTAGCAAAAATAGGTGTAAACAACTATTAAAAAATAAGAGAAGTTAGGGAAAACTTATCGCAAATTGGTAATTTTGAGTTCATGAAAATTCTCCCTGGCCTACCCCGCCCCTAAACAGACGGATCTTCGACATCTATTTATACCGAAATTATTTTTGTGGTTAGAGATGATTTATCATAAAGAGATTCAACGGAGATATCACCGAAAATATTTTGACATCCCCTGATTTTCCAGCGCTTGTCAAGTGAGCCGAATAACGCAACCGTTTTTTGAACGCTGGCGTAATAATTTGCGAAGTCAAAGAAACTATCACAACGCGTAATGGGCACAATACAAAATGCTGGCGAAGATTGCAAGTTGAACCAAATAGGATGACTCTGCCGGGGATTATTTTAGCTTCATAATCAATTGTAATTTATTGAAGAGTTTTAACCGCACAGAGAGGGCGAAAATTCACATAACTGAACTGTTTCTTATCGTTTATATTTTTGTATATCGGAAAAAAACATGAAATTCAGCAGCCTAAATATGTTCAAATCAATGTTACTAGATAAAATTTGGCTAACTAGTGAAACTACCAGTGAAATGCGGTAGCAGTAGTTAATATACCTATGATGCTGCTGTCAATCCACTAAAGCATAAAGACTCTGTAATCTTGGGAAACACAAATATTAGTCTTTGTTTAAATTAGCTACAGGTCAGGTTAACACATTTCCTATTGCAAGAGCATACAAAATTCAAACTCCTCAAACAGTAGCTGCCGAACGGTTACCACCGTCAGCGTCGGCACCACCATCGCCTACAAAATCCACAAAGATTCGCAGTGAATTTCCTGAATCTTGGATCTGGATCGATCACATTATAGTACAAGCGTGAGTTGTGGTTGCAGTGGCACGTTAACAAAGATATAAAAGACTAAAATTAAAATTAATAATTAATAACTAAAATTAATAATCTTTGTTGTATTTAATTAATCAAGTGCTTAATAATAGGGTTGGCGTTATATTTTTACTTCATTATTTAATTTAATATTTATATCATTTGATATTTTGTACTTTTGCATACATATTGACACATTAAAATGAAACCGATGAAATGTCAAATTAAAAACATCACGGAACTTAAGCAAAATAAAAGCTATAAACTAATGCTATCGTCTAACAAAATAGTTACCCAGGCAATTACTGTTAAGCTTTTGAACAGAAAACGTTCTTAATAGATTCAATAGATCGTGGCGCTTAGTGCCGTAGACGAATATTTCTACGTTTCATAAAAAACAGAGCAGTTTTCATACATATCTGGTTCGTGATGTAATCTTTTTTCCAGAAATCAGACCAGTTATAAAAGTCGCACTATTAAATCGAAATGAAACTGCAGTCACTTTGATGTAGGAGACCAGAAAAATGTACGGCTGCTTGCTTTCAGATATCGAAGTTCAGCGCATTCCTTTTTATTATCGTAGGATTGATTTATACCATGGTAGTAGCAAAAATAAATGTGTTCTTAAAGCGGAACTGAGGAACTCAGGAAAGAACAGCGTATTTATTCGCTACGGATTATGAAAATTATCGCAAGTGCGATATACAATGAAAGCATGATTCCTTTATGCAAATCATGGTTTCGTCACCATATTTTACGAATTAGTATCGCAATTTACTTTACAATTAGTTCACTTAGAACGTGTTTAATAATCACATTCCTTTATGATGTCGTTGAGCGAAGCCGCAAATATGTGAAATAGCGTGGCATATTGATAATATTAGAAACATTTCGATAAGTTTGCGTACAATTTATTTATAATCCTGCAAGACTGTATTCGAGTCGTTCATTGTCAAATGGAACAAGATATTTATAAATTTAATTTCATTTTCCCAAAAAGTAATTTGAAACTGTTTCTCTTCATAGAAAATTTTATTTGCTGCTGAAGGAAAATAAAATTCTCTGAGGATCTTTAGAATATTGTTTTCCTAACGACAAAAATTCAATCACTGAAATCAAATCCTAAGATTGAATATATATTTGTAGAAAATTAGCAACTTTTTAACTGCTGAGATATCTGGCAATAATAGCTTTGTAGGTAGAGCGCATGGATATTGCTGTAGGAGGTCGTGGGAACGAATTTCACTTCATCCCAACTATTCAGCCGACTTATAACACTCCCTCTTCTTCAAACTCCTAAATGAAAAATTTGCTTAATTAGGGGTTTTACTAGTTTTTTAATTGAGTAGCTTCCGTTTTGCTCTCAGAATGCAGATACATGCTTCTTTTTCTTCGCTGCGTAACAAACGCACAAAGCAACGCTTTCTTCACAGTTAACTTTTTACTGTAGCCACAATGTCGGATTCAAAATATGCATATTATAATGTTAAATTACATTTTAAAACACAGTGTGGTCTTGTAACACTAAGATGTATTTTTCGTTTTTCGAGTTGAATGGCTACCGCATAGAACATAATGGCATGTCACATGAATAGTTAACTGTACATGCCCGACTCGAGGTCTTACCGTCGGCCTTCGACCTACCCCGGGGGATCATCCCTTTCGCCGCGGATTGGGTGCTAGGCCAGGGGTTGATAAATCTTCGAAATTTTATGGCACTTTAAATTTTTCGTAATTTTTGATAATTTTTCCTCACTTTTCAGTTTTACCAGTTTCCCCCATTTTTGCCAGTTTGTAGCTAAAATTTCAGAACCGCTTCGGCGCGTGGGTGCGGGATGCCTGCCAGGGGCAATCGACGCTTCGCCGCCTCTAATCTCCCTTTACACTATGAGCATGTATGCAGCTAACAAATATTGTACGACAACGATTATTATGTATATTTTTTGTTTTACAGAATATTCCATCTTTGAAGCTATGTTTGAAGCTTGAAAGAATAGAACGATTTAGCCTGATAACTATTTAGGGCTAAACATAATAAATATTAAGTTTCTAGCATCTCCACTGATAAGTTTAATGTCGTCATGCATGCAGTAAAGTATATCCATATCTTGCAAAGCACGGAATAAATATTTATATAATGATTGTATTTACCAAAATTATAAACTCATGCTGCTATTTATGTGTGAGTACAATTTAGGTCCGCACACCAGGGTTGTTCTTTTGTCAAAAACACGAAATATATCGTTCGCTTCACATTTCTGCAATGTATATTCGCATTTTAAGAACGCAAACAAGGATTCTGAGATGTACGAACTGAATTTACGTACGCGCACATTTCTCTATTTCGCACGGTTGTTCGCGTTCATCAAAAACTTGACTACCAATCGTGCAATAGACCTAAATCAGAAAATGCGACGCTAAATCGCAAAATAGAGACCGCGAAAAGTGCCTACATGTTGATATATCACTAATATTTGTTTGTGTAAACAGGGGAAAATATTTGATCGCGTAAATACTTATCAAAGAAACGGACAAAAATCCTTTTTGAAACACAAAACTAGTTAAACGTAAAACGAAAAAATGTCGCGATTAAACGAATTTGGAAAAATATAGTTTCAGAAATGTGAGAAATGTTGGAAATCACTAAACTGGACACCATTGGTAACAGTAAAAAAGGAAAACAGAAAAACGTTGGGAAACGAGAAAATGTTTTAGGAAAGGGAAACTGGAAAATTGGACAGTAGAGAAAATAAATCGGCGAATGTTAGGATCACAGTGACAGAAATCGTGAATATCTTGAAATGAGAATGTTGGTAAATGAAAATTGTTTTAAGAACAGAAAAATGGAAAATGGGACAGCAGGGAAAAGGAAATTATTGAAAAGGGAAATTTGATGAAAGAAAAACATAAGAAACGAGAAAATGCTGAGAGTGCAGAACTAGAAAATTATCGGAAATAGTAACGCGGAAAAACACCGAATGTTTGGAAAGAAAAAATGTTTTCTTAATAAGCAACATTGAGCCGAGACCACGTGGGGATAATTCCCGCAGCAAATACTCTGAAATTTTGTAAATTCGTTAGCTGGCATTTTTCGGAGTATATTATAATAACTGAAATTATGAATTTCAATAAAAATAAGTTTACGAAGAGTTTAAATTAGAGTTTAGTGCGTCATTTTTATGTGGAAATATATGTTATTTTAGCGTAGTCCTTTGGCGTCTTAAATGCATTAGGGCTACTTTAGTGTAAAATATGCATGTATTTATGCTGAATTTTTGTTAAAATCTTAAAAATTGTTTCGAGTTAGGACATACATGCCGAAGCAGGGGTTCAGGGGTAACCCCCTTAGACTTGTGATCCTCCTAGAAAATCTGCAAACTGCTAACAGCTTAACAGGAAAATGCTGTGAGCGGGGAACCTTGAGGACCCTAAAGATATTTGAAAATGTTGGGAAACGAATAAAATTGCGCGAAGTGAGTACCTGGACGATATTTGGAAACAGAAAAAATGTGAGAAACGGGAATATGCTAACAAACTGGAATTTGGTATCTGAACCTGTTGAAAACAAGAAAATCGAGAAGGGATAAATGGTGGGGGGAGCTAAAGCTTTGCAAACTAGAATTGAAAACATTTTTTGAAACAAGACGCTCGGGTAATAAATATATTCAGGACAGGAATTTGTGAAATCACAAAATGTAGAGTAACAGACAACTTGAAATATAGAGACGCGTTTCTGAAACTGTAACCAGGAAATCTTTCAAGTAGTATTTAAAATTTTAGCACATACGGACTAAGAATATTTCGCGGAAGTAATGAACACCTCGTTATCTCATAAGCTTTAAATATGTTGTGAGTACATTTGGGAATAGAATACCACAAAGAGCTGAAGAGAAAATTAGCAAAGAAAATGGAAAGTTATAAACTAGAAAATAACAAGAAGGGGGTAAAGTTTTAAAAATATTGGACGAGGAAATACAACGTACTTCGGAAAACGTAGTGAACATAAAATTAAGATGTTCAAAACTTGTTTCAAGATTTTACATGAATAAAGGTATGCATTTTACAAATTGCACTTGAGCATTGTTACCTCGTATTATTTCTTTTACATGGTGACAAATATACTTCAAAATCAGACACGGTTCATTAGGTGAAATAATAATGATAAAGCTTCAATACAACATAGAATTTGGGCCAGGCTTGGCTCAGCCCAGAGCCGACTCAGCTATACATACACATATATTAATAGTAAAATACATACAATCATATACACATACTGCATGTCATTAATATATACGTTTATAGATTTTTCGATTATATGTTCCTCCTTACGTGTTCATGTGTATTTCGAAAATTTATTATTTTAATGTGTTATATTTATATTTGGTTACTTTTGCGTATGTTGTTGATTTGTTTTCGTGTGTAAACCCATTTAAATTTGCATAATCTCTTATTTCTTCTATAATTTTACTTTTATAATTTTGTTTTAATTCTTCTGTTTTCGGGCAACACGAACCGATTATTTTTAGGTTGGTTGATTTCGTGTAAGTTCTTGTTTATGTATATATTTTTTATTTAACTACTTAGCTAGTGCGCATGTAGACCCAGCAGAACGTAGGCCTACATGTAGACCTAAATATTTCATTAAAAGTTCACGGGTGTAGAGTTTCGTTGTTTGAAGCGCCTTCAAGATAGATCAGCTAGGTGAACATATGCTTGTAGGTCCAGCAGTATAAGGTCGCGGATTTAAACCTTTTCTCTAGTTACTTTCGGCCGACAACTTTCGTCAAATGCTTGCGTGAGTAAGCACCTATCACTATTTCCAAAATCAAACTTATATATGTCAATCAGACATTAAAATGTTGTGATGTCAGGACAAACTTCCACCGAATTTTCACAAAATAATGCGGTTTATTTCGCTATCAAGGCTTTAACCTGGCGCGGAGTAGAGAATTTGTGCTTTTTGGATAATCAGCGCCGTATGGTTAACAATAATGATTCTTCGTTTATTGCCAGCGACTAAATTTCTAGCGAATGTAAATGCCATACATGCTCTACCTAATTAGTTTTGTTGCAAATTAAATTGTACTTGGCGCGTATGTTTTGTTTGGCGCGTAATTAGGTATCTAGCATTATGGTTGTAGTTTTTAATATTTCATACCCAGATTCTTATTATACCAGCATGAAGTAGAGACCTGTGAATTTTGTCTTTTGGGAGTTTTCTTCATTTTATGTATTACCTTGTAATTCTTATACGAAAGCTCTTTCTAGTATTCTCCGCTTGAATAAAATTGGTTTTGTGTTGCCAGTGTACGGTCTTATAATTCTAAATTTTGGTAATAAAAATTGCCAATTTGACGTTCTTCAATTATTTATATGTAGACGGCAGGAATTGTGCATAGTCGGTGCCGTAGCCACAATGTTGCGATACGGCCATGGTCCTCCCCAGCCAAACATTTTCGCAGTTTATCGATTGATAAAACGGATTGGTGCATTTTGTAACGTGAGAAAGTTAAGCCTGGGGTACCACACAAGGGCCTCTCACATTATTTTAACATTTACAATTGATTCGACGAGATCGGTATATGAATTTGCTTTACAGAGGAATCACACGAGGGCAGCGTCATTATTTGTTTATAGCGACAGCCTGAGCGACTTAACACCATTACCTGGAGTTTAAGATCGACGAAACATTGCGGTTCAGACTGTTCATCAGAAAGTTTAGACTGCTTATTGATTCAAGCTTGTTTGCAGCGTAGCTTATAGAGCTGGAAGCTTAGGATACGCCAGGTGAATAATTTTAGATATCAGCTAGGTAACTTATCGTCATCAAAGCAGCATACACTTAACTTTTTTAATTATGTTTTGTACAAGATTCATTATATACAACTAATCCAGGAATTAATCCGGCTGGCGCCGCGTTATTCCCCTACTCTGTTTGATGTAAAATCAGCAACAATCTCACCTTAGTAAGGTTTGGTGGCATTTTCAGTACCCCTTGAACTTCTGGCACCAAATAGTTCAGGAATAACTGTTTGAAGAGAAACAATTCAGTTATTGCTCTAATGTAACTATTTTTAAGTCCAATTTCTCATAGCATTTACATAATACTCGCTTTAATTCCTTCATTTTGTTTGAGTATTTCTACGACAGGCAAAGCTCGCCTAATACGTGCAACCAGGCAACCAAATAGTTTTCGTATAGATTCAACCTTTAGTAAAATGCGTTTTGACCAAGTGTGATTACGCATTTGAATATTTGCAAAAAACATTATCGGGTAAAAATAGGTCGGTAGTTGACTTGCTCCGGGATCGTTAGGGGGAGGAGGTCTTCGAAAAAGCCAGGTCCTCAACATTTTTATTTTTTGCCATATTTTTTACTTCTTTTGTTAATCTCAAAATTTTAAGCGCACTTTCACCTTTCATCGCACTGGGGGCGACAGGTTTCTCAGCTTGCACGAAGGTCCTCAGGGAGGAGGTGTTAAGAGATGAAGGTCCTCAAAATATTCATCAGTTTTCTCCAAATTTTTCACATGCTTTTGTTAATTTTCTAGAATTTTTCTTCACGCCTGCGATGCGCCACGGGTGACAAATTGTTCAGCCTTCACGGATGGTCTAGGCTAAATAAAGGCAGCTCGGGGCTCGTTCCTCAGGGGGTATTTTTTTGACCCTTCCCCATTAACATCAACATTGCAGGCAGATGATACAAAAGATTTTCGTTTGAAAAAATTGGCCCCTTCAATTAAAAATGCTCGCTACGCCCCTGTGCACAGTATGAATACAATAAGACATGAGAAAAATTGACAATAGCTCGATATTGGGCGCTGGGCTCGTACAATATGAAGCTAGGCATTTTCCTGAAATTTTTGATTTATACATGATTCTCCGGCAATATGTATGTAATTAAGCAAAGACCACAAATAATGTATTGCTCCTACGAAATCATGTATAAATCAAAAATTTCGGGAAAATGCCTAGCGTCATATTGTACGGCCCAAGCACAATATCAAGCTATTGTCAATTTTTCTCCATGTCTTATTGTATTCATACTGTGCACAGGGGCGTAGCGAGCATTTTTAATTGAAGGGGCCAATTTTTTCCAAAACAAAATCTTTTGTATCATCTGCCTGCAATGTTGGTGTCAATGGGGAAGGGTAGGAAAATTACCCCTGAGGAACGAGCCCCGACTGCCTTTATTTAGCCTAGACCATCCGTGAAGGCTGAACAATTTGTCACCCGTGGCGCATCGCAGGCGTGAAGAAAATTTCTAGAAAATTAACAAAAGCATGTGAAAAATTTGGAGAAAATCGATGAATATTTTGAGGACCTTCATACTCTAACACCTCCTTCCCTGAGGACCTTCGTGCAAGCTGAGAAACCTGTCGCCCCCAGTGCGATGAAAGTGTGAAAGTGCGCTTAAAATTTTGAGATTAACAAAAGAAGTAAAAAATATGGCAAAAAATGAAAATGTTGAGGACCTCACTTTCGAAGACCTCCTCCCCCTAACGATCCCGGAGCAAGTCAACTACCGACCTATTTTTACCCGATAATGTTTTTTGCAAATATTCAAATGCGTAATCACACTTGGTCAAAACGCATTTTACTAAAGGTTGAATCTATACAAAAACTTTGTTTTTGGTTGCACGCATCAGGCGAGCTTTGCCTGTCGTAGAAATACTCAAACAAATGAAGGAATTAAAGCGAGTATTATGTAAATGCTATAAAACTGGACTTAAAATTCAGTTACATTAGAGCAATAACTGAATTGTTTCTATTCAAACAGTTATTCCTGAACTATTTGGTGCCAGAAGTTCAAGGGGTACTGAAATGCCACCAAACCTTACTAAGGTGAGATTGTTGCTGATTTTACATCGAACAGAGTAGGGGAATAACGCGGCGCCAGCCGGATTAATTCCTGGATTAGTTGTATATAATGAATCTTGTACAGAACATAATTAAAAAACTGAGTGTATGCTGCTTTGATGACGATAAGTTACCTAGCTGATATCTAAAATTATTCACCTGGCGTATCCTAAGCTTGCAGCTCTATAAGCTACGCTGCAAACAAGCTCAAATCGATCAGCAGTCTAAACTTTCTGATGAACAGTCTGAACCGCAATGTTTCGTCGATCTTAAACTCCAGGTAATGGTGTTATCGCTAGGCTGTCGCTATAAACAAATAATGACGCTGCCCTCGTGTGCGTCCTTGTAAAAACAAATTCATATACCAATCTAGTCGAATCGATTGTAAATATTAAAATAATGCGAGAGGCCCTTGTGTGATAGCCCAGGCCTAACTTTCTCACATTACAAAATGCGCAATCCGTTTTATCAATCGATGAACTGAGAAAATGTGTCGCACTGGGGAGGACCATGGCCGTCTCGCAACATTGTGGCTACGGCACCGACTATGCACAATTCCTGCCGTCTACGTATAATTAAATTGAAGAACGTCAAATTGGCAATTTTTGTTACCAAAATTTAGCATTATAAGACCGTACGCTGGCAACACAAAACCAATTTTATTCAAGCGGAGAATACTAGAAAGAGCTTTCGATGAGAAGATACAAGATAATACATAAAATGAAGAAAACTCCCAAAAGACGAAATTCACAGGTCTCTACTTCATGCTGGTATAATAAGAATCTGGGTATGAAATATTTGAAGAAGCACAACCATAATGCTAGATACATAATTACGCGCCAAACAAAACATACGCGCCAAATACAATCTAATTTGCAACAAAACTGACTAGGTAGAGCATGTATGGCATTTACATTCGCTAGAAATTTAGTCGCTGGCAATAAACGAAGAATCATTATTGTTAACCATACGGCGCTGATTATCCAAAAAGCACAAATTCTGTATTCCGCGCCAGGTTAAAGCCTTGATAGCGAAATAAACCGCATTATTTTGTGAAAATTCGGTGGAAGTTTCCTAACATCACAACATTTTAATGTCTGATTGACATATATAGTTTGATTTTGGAAATAGTGATAGGTGCTTACTCACGCAAGCATTTGACGAAAGTTGTCGGCCGAAAGTAACTAGAGAAAGGTTCAAATCCGCGACCTTCTACTGCTGGACCTACAAGCATATGTTCACCTAGCTGATCTATCTTGAAGGCGCTTCAAACAACGAAACTCTACACCCGTGAACTTTTAATGAAATATTTAGGTCTACATGTAGGCCTACATTCTCTTGGGTCTACATGCGCACTAGCTAAGTAGTTAAATAAAAAATATATACATAAACAAGAACTTACACGAAATCAACCAACCTGGAAATAATCGGTTAGCTCTGCCCGAAAACAGAAGAGGAGTAAACAAAATTATAAAAGTAAAATTATAGAAGAATAAGAGATTATGCAAATTTAAATGGGTTTACACACGAAAACAAATCAACAACATACGCAAAAGTAACCAAATATAAATATAACACATTAAAATAATAAATTTTCGAAATACACATGAACACGTAAGGAGGAACATATAATAGAAAAATCTATAAACGTATATATTAATGACATGCAGTATGTGTCTGTGTCAGTTATTATGTATTTTACTATTAATATATGTGTATGTATAGCTGAGTCGGCTCTAGGGCTGAGCCAAGCCTGGGCCCAAATTCTATGTTGTATTGAAGCTTTATCATTATTATTTCACCCTAATGAACCGTGTCTGGATCTGAAGTATATTTGTCACCATGTAAAAGAAATAATACGAGGTAACAATGCTACGATGCAACATGTAAAATGCATACCTTTATTCATGTAAAATCTTGAAACAAGTTTTGAACATCTTAATTTTATGTTCACTACGTTTTCCGAAGTACGTTGTATTTCCTGTCCAATATTTTTAAAACTTTACCCCCTTCTTGTTATTTTCTCGTTATGACTTTCCATTTTCTTTGCGAATTTCCTTTAAGCTATTTGTGGTATTCTATTTCCAAATGTACTCGCAACATTTTAGAGCTTATCGATAACGGGGTGTTCCGTATTCCGCGAAATATTCTTAGTCCGTATGTGCTAAAATTTTGAATACTACTTGAAAGATTTCCTGGTTCCCATTTCCAAACGCGTCTCTATATTTCAAGTTGTCTGTTACTCTACATTTTGTGATTTCACAAATTCCTGTCCTGAATATATTTATTCCCCGAGCATCTTGTTTCAAAAAATGTTTTCAATTCTAGTTTGCAAAGCTTTGCATTTACCAGCATTTATCCCTTCTCGATTTTCTTGTTTTCAACATTTTCAGATACCAAATTCCAGTTTGTTAGCATATTCCCGTTTCTCACATTTTCTGTTTCCAAATATCGTCCAGGTACTCACTTCGCGCAATTTTATTCGTTTCCCAACATTTTCAAATATCTTTCGATTCCTCAAGGTTACCGCTCACAGCATTTTCCTGTTAAGCTGTTAGCAGTTTGCAGATTTTCTAGGAGGATCACAAGTCTAAGGGGGTTATCCCCTGAACCCCTGCTTCGGCATGTATGCCCTAACTCGAAACAATTTTTAAGATTTTAACAAAAATTCAGCATAAATACATGCATATTTTACACTAAAGTAGCCCTAATGCATAAGACGCCAAAGGACTACGCTAAAATAACATATATTTACACATAGGAATGACACACTAAACTATAATTTAAACTACTCGTAAACTTATTTTTATTGAAATTCATAATTTCAGTTATTATAATATACTCCGAAAAATGCCAGCTAACGAATTTACAAAATTTCAGAGTATTTGCTGCGAATTATAGCCATGCGTTCTCGGCTCAATGTTTCTTATTTGAGAACACTTTTTCTTTCCAAACATTCGGTGTTTTTCCGCGTTACTATTTCCGATAATTTTCTAGTTCTGCACTCTCAGCATTTTCTCGTTTCTTATGTTTTTCTTTCATCAAATTTCCCTTTTCAATAATTTCCTTTTCCCTGCTGTCCCATTTTCCATTTTTCTGTTCTTAAAACAATTTTCATTTACCAACATTCTCATTTCAAGATATTCACGATTTCTGTCACTGTGATCCTAACATTCGCCGATTTATTTTTCTCTACTGTCCAATTTTCCAGTTTCCCTTTCCTAAAACATTTTCTCGTTTCCCAACGTTTTTCTGTTTTCCTATTTTACTGTTCCCAATGGTGTCCAGTTTAGTGATTTCCAACATTTCTCACATTTCTGAAACTATATTTTTCCAAATTCGTTGAATCGCGACATTTTTTCGTTTTACGTTTAACTAGTTTTGTGTTTCAAAAAGGATTTTTGTTTTCCGTTTTTTAGCATTCCCATTTAAAGAGTTTTCCGATGTCTATCACTGTTGCACTTCTCAACTACCGACTTTCTATTTGTTACTTTCACATTTTCGTTTTGGAACATTTTGCATATTGCCAAGGTTCTAATCTCTCTGCAGTATCTATATTCCTACGCTCAAACAATTGCCGTTTCTCAATACTTCAACGTTTCCTTTATCTATCGCTTCTTAGGATTTTCATTTTTTTCCAGTTTACTAAGTTTTCCAGCTTAGTGTCCGTTTGTTCTGTTTTCCATTTCACATTTTCTTTTCCTGCGTTTCATGCTTTTCAACATTTATCCGTTGAGCGATTAGCAAATGCCTGTTTCTCAACATATACATGTTTCCCGATGCCAAACTTTTTAGCTTTCCAAGGTTCACATTTCCAAACATTTTTATTATAAAGACTTTCCCGTTTTTGAACAGTTCACGATAACACACATGTCTTCTTTCCCAATATTTTATCATTTCCCGCTTCCCCACATTCCCTTCCTACGTTTTCTAGTTTCATATTCCAGAAATTTCCGGTATCCCAGTTTTTTGTTTTCCCAAGGTTTTGCCGTTGCCATACTCGTCCATTTACTGGTTTTTACAGTTTCCCCATCTCCAACAATTTCTCGTTCCCCAACAATTCCTCGTTCCCTAACTTTACTGTTTCCCAAACATTTTTCGTTTCTGTATTCACTACAACTGGTTTCCAGTTTCCAAAACATTTCCTGTTTTCATTTTTCCACGTTTGTCATTGCAATTGTTTCCCGTTTTCTAACGATTTCCATTTTGTAAGTGTCTAACTTCATAATATTTTCAAATTTCACGTTTCCTACCTCCATGCTCTTTGCCGTTTATTTAGTGTCCCCACACCGCAACATTATCAAGGCACCAACAACTCAACATGTTCTCGCTCCCTAACATTTTCCAGTTTCCAGATTGCTAAATATTGTCTGTTAGTCAGGTTTCTATTTCCAAATAGTTCCCGTTGCCATATCCTCACAGTTCCCGATTTGTCCAGGTTCCCTTTTCGAACTTTCTTGTTGCCCAATATTTTTCGTTTCGCTATTCACAATTTAAATGGATTCCAGTTTTCAAAAATATTTTCCGATAGTGGTAGCTGAACTGATATTCGTAACTGTCCATATTGTCGTAGGGGGCCCGATTGTCCTTGCTCACGCCGATCGTTGTAAACCATTTCGATTATCATAACTGGTTCGATTGCCGTAAGTACCAATGGTCGTAACTGTCCCGAGTGGTGGCAACTGGCCCGATTGCCGTAACTGTCTCGAATGTCTCAACTTACCCGATTCAAGTATCTGTCCCGATTGTTGTAACTGGCCCGATTGTCGTAACTGTCCCGATTGTATTAGCTGTCCAGAAGTAACTATACCGATTGTTCTAGCTGTCCCGATTGCCATAAGAGTCCCTGTTATCGTAACTGTCCTAATACTCCTAATTGTCGTAATCGTCCCCGATTGTAGTAACTGTGCCGATTGTCGTAATGGTCGCGATTGTAATAACTGTGCCGATTGTTGTAATTGTCTCGATTGATGGCAACAAGCCCGAATGTCGCATCTGTCTCGATTAAAGTAACCGTCCTGATTGTCACAGATTGTGACGGATTTTATCGTATCTATCCCGATTGTCGTAACTGTGCCGATTGGCCGCAACTGATCCGATTGTCGTTACTGTCTTGAATGTTGCAATTGTCCCGAATAAAGCAGCTGTACCTACTGTCTTACATGTCAGATTGACATCACTGGCCGCGTCGTCATAACTGTCCCGATTATCGTAACAGTCTTGATTGCCCTAAATTGTCCCCGTCCCGACTGTCGTAGCTGTACCGAGTATCGTAACTGTTCCGATTGTCTTAACACTCCCAACTGTCTTAGCTGTTCCGATTGTCGTAGTTGCATTGATTTTAGCATTTGCCTTGATAGTAGTAGCTGTTCCGATTGCGTAGTTGCCCAGATTGTCGCAGTTTCCGTGATTGTCTTAGCTGTCCCGATTGTCCTAATTGCCCCGATTGTCCTAATGCGGCGTTTACGTTATAAGTTGCCCGCCATGTGGAAGTTTTGTCCACGTACAGCCTGCCTAACACCGTTAACGATATAGTGTACAGAACACCAACACTGTATTCTAAGCATTTCTATATAGTGTTTCGGACACCATCAGCATTTATACATGGTGTCATAGACACCATTAACTTCTCGCTAACTTCGATGAAAGTCTTTTGAAAAGATGTCTTGACGTTTTTTCCGTTGTATGGCGTTTGTGCGCTCTAACTTCTTTGCGCGCACTTCCTATGCAACGATTTCGACGGAATGGTTTATGGGTTACAATCAATTAGCGCAAACCATTTGAAATTTCAGTTAGCTAGTTTTTCCACCTTTTTTAAATAAGTATTCAAACATAGGGTGTCGAAGACACCATAGTGTAATATACATGGTGTCAGCGACACCATAACTTGTGCTGCACTGTATGCCCGTCCGAGTACCATGCACCATAGTGTGGTCATGACCATACGTGGACAAATCTTCCACATGGCGGGCGTTTTATAACGTAAACGCCGCATAACTGTCCCGATTGTTTTGCCTATCCCGATTGTCGTAACTGGCGCGATTGTCTCAACTGTCCCGATTGTCGTAACTGTCGGAACTGTTGTACTGCGACAATTGGGCCAGTTACGGCATCAGGATAATAAAGCTATAGACACCAGCAGACTGACGTAAATACATAAACAAACTGTCCTAGGACAATCGGCAAATCCCAAAAGGTGACACGAGCCTGCTCTATTATAAGAGCACATTAGTTCGAAGGTTAGTAAGGGGGA
>JASANE010030604.1:0-19189 GCA_030248225.1 Trileptium ribeirensis | reverse complement strand
GGCTCATTAAAGCTTATTCTACCAAACGCACCAGTTTCCACGGAATAGCTTGGGTTTGATGGCTCAAGCGAGTGATAAATCCGGTTAACTATATGATTTTGATTTGTTTCAGACAGTGCTTTACATAAGCTATCAAAACAGTCACGGGTAAAAACGATTGACATAAGTTCAGTATTACGCTGGTACGGCTTCGGAACATGCTAAAACAGATAATAATATGTGAGTTGAATTTGACAAGCCATGTGCTGTATATATCAATATTGACAGTTCTTACTCATGTATATAATTTTTGTAAAGCTTTACAAAAAGTGCATAAATTTTAAAGGAAAGATATGAGTCTATGATTCAAATTATCCATTATAAATTGTCGGGTATATGAGATGTTTGAGTATTAATGCTATATCAAATTTTGTTCAATAATTTTTCTAGTGGTCGCGTTTGGTTTATTGTTAACGAATTTCTTGTTTGTTGTATCTTCTGACATTTTGATTACCGTCGCAGTCGCATCACTTTACCGATGCCTATGTTTTATGGTACGGTACATTTCAAAGGGCTGTACGCAAAGATGAAAGCTGGCCGGAGCGGCGCGATTTCAGCGCGTGAGGGGCGATACTGGGCACAGTGGTTTTGTTTACCTCGCGGACAGGGTGTAGAACGAGCGCTACTTAATTAACAGTTATATTAACATAACCTAGTATAAACCTAAGCCTTAAAACGATTTCGTTGAAAGTGTTTCGTGATGCTTGCCGCACAAAACATTTTAGCTGACTGGACGTTTGAGTGCCATATTTGACTCATTTTACAGAGGTTTTTATAAGTAGCAGTTGCATTCAGTAGCAGTTGCGATATGATTACAATATATACACTTTATGAATAATAATAGCATGGTGTATATACAATAATGTTGGAACGGGACGGGGTTGGAACATTTCTGTGTCTTAACGTTTTCGTTCGTAAAATGACACATATGTCATAGTGCACATTGCGTGGCGAGTTGATTGGCAAGTTTGTCTTTCGGCATGCTTTTGCGTGTGTGTTGTTATTCGTTGGCTATGGTAGGTTTCTTAAGGAACATCGCAACAGCACTTAAACAGCGTAGCGGCTAGTGTACGAGACTCGCATCCGAGATACCGTGGTTTATTCCGCGGTTGGAGCAAAATTTGTTTAAGAGTTTTGATTTTAGAAGTAAAAAGTTAACTCTGTTTGCCAACTAAAAAACTAAATTAGATCACAAAAGAATAATGCTAAATTCCTAACGAATATAGGCGAAGGTGAATATTGTGACTGCTAAACCATTTTTGTTGGAACACGACTTAGTCTTAGTACTGTGATCATAGATAATCTTAGTGCTTAGGCTAGGTTTCAGTGCTTAGTGCTATGCTGTATTGGTGTTATGCTACATATTTGCCGTGAACTTCTGAGAAAGTATAAATAACAGCCTTTCAAAACCTGGGTAAATTAAATGTTAAATATTTACATCCACCAAAAGATTTGGTTGCGATTGTTTGCAAACCCGAGTGGCTCCCATGTCTTACACTTTAACAAAAACATGCCTTGCTTATATTGAGTAAATAATAACATCGAAAATTTCTCAATATTGTAATCTGACTAATCTTAAAAGAACAAAATTTACTCCCTAGAAAATGTTTTCAGAACCTTTATTCTTAATTCCGTGTTGCACCTCCAAGTAACGATTAGTCTGGAGTTATGTCGGCTTAAATAACATATGTAATGGTATGTCCTCTTCACTCTGTTTACCAACTTTTGAATACTTAACGACGCGCGACGCTCTGCAGACGGCTATAGGAGTGCGGCATGCGATAAATTTCGCTCCGCTACCAAGTCTGACTATACGACGTTTCTAAGCAATAGTTTATTATGCTCTAAACATCTAATGGTTAACAAAAAGTAGAACTCCAAACACCGTATATTTTGTAAACGCCGTCTAATTAGAAGACCACAAACAAAAATTATGAAAAAGAAAATGGTTATGACCTAAAGAGTGACAATGAACCAGCGCTTATTTAAGTGACGTGGCAATGTCTGGGCTTTATTTTTTATTTGTAGTTATAGTTGCACGTTTACTACGGATGCCCATAGGTACTCTTACGGAAGTCCTTCTAAGCCACATTTGACTCTTCTTGCCACTCTAAACGCGAGCAGAAAATTTTAGTAAGCATAGGCATAATTACTCATATTTTAAGAGAAATTTGAAAAAATGGGATTACAAAAAACTGGCGAATCTGGAAAAAATTTGGTTACCACGCCTGGCGTGCACCCTTCCTCTTGCCAAGCCATCTATGCAACAGACCCGGAGGACCTTGGACCTATGAGCTACATGCATTGCCAAACCCATGTCTGAGTCGTTTAGACTCATTTCATTTTGGTTTGGTACAAATTATTACGGAATCTAAAAGTTTCATAATAAATATAAAGGAACCTATTAATGGCGTCTTATGCAAGTAGTTGCGGCGTTCGAATGGTGTGAGTCTAAAGTTCCGGTGCGTCTATCTTAAGTTTACTTTTCCTCGCTGTTAAACTGTGTCAATTACGATGTTGATCAGTTGGTGGATTCGGATTGATTTACGCTGTGTTGTAGGTACATACCTTTAACGCAAATTCAAACGCATGTACATAGATTGTCAGATGGCGAGTTTAGCACATGCTATAATAACCAGATAATCACGAAAACCCCATTTTGAGGATGACGCACCTGAATGTCCTTTGCTTCGGTTAACGTAAGAACTCGATATTGAACCAGTTTGCTGATAACCTGCTTCGACTCCAAATTGTCGAGCACATAGCTGTAATTCGCGATAATTGCATCCTTTTGTTTAGAATCCATCATTCACATGATATTTGCATTCCGTCAAAGTGGAATCATACAAATTTATTGTGTCAAATAGTTCTGGGATGAAATATTTGACACACTTGGGCAGCAGTTGTATTCAAAATAAGTATTTGTCAAAATTATAACATTGCTCATAAGTATTTATTGGAATTAATACAAACTGCCAGTATGCCCGTAGCTAATTAATATTTCATCGTTTCCCTAATTTTCATGCACTGTGGTCTAAAGCAATGGTGCCTTGTTTGCCGATGATAATTTAATGAAGATAGGACACATCAGACTTCACTTGATTTGACATCAATAATAGCTTGTTACTTTAGCTGGAAGACCATCAGTTAAAATGTGTAGCAACAAATGCAAAGGCGGAATCCGCAGGTAAGCCAAAAATATGTAATCTGTCTGCACTACAAAATTGGCACTAATATCGTTACTGCCAGATTGACTACCTACTTTTACCTTAAAATCTTTGTTCTAGAATACACACGTTAAAGTTAATTATACGCACGTATCTACTTAATTCAATATCTATATCGTTTAAGCTTAAACGGATGATTGTTATCTTCAACTATTGTCCAAAATTCGAAATTCTGCTTTTTGTAATAATATAAGTGTTATGCCGCAAGGGCGGTAAATCTCATTGGAGCTTGACTGTTATTCTTGACTTATTTAAGGCATTGAATCAAAGGTAAATCATTTTTAAACCATATCATATATAATATGTATGAGTGATCACCTTCATGGCATTTTTTAGTCTACCTGATATTTCGGCACCGTCAACACAGATACAATTTGTGTTTAAAACAAAACGTTTCCAGGATTCGCAAACATATCTCAGCGCCGTATACATAGTGATATAAAATGGTCTAGGTTATACCTTCTAAATTTTATCGTACTAATATTTTGCTTTTCGGTTATACCCCCCAGCGCGAAAATGGTTAATTTTAAAGATTTTAATTTTAGTACCATTCGACTCAGCTCGGTCATCAGTTCTCCTGTATATCCATTTAAGTAGATTTCATGACAAAATTTTTTTCGATTTTTTGGTTCCCAGTGGTTCAATTCCAGGTCCTTGGTACCCAAAATTTTTCAAGAAAATTTTCGATAAATGTATAACTTTGTATGTCATTCGAACAGCATTGACGAGCTAGTCGAATGGTGCAAAAAAGCTGAATCGTTTCAGGGATTAACCACATCGGTCACTCTGAAGAACCCAAGTACTTTACTTTGTAAAAATTTTGGAAATTTCATTTTCTGAAGGTATTCATTAAACTGTGGCTCATAACTCGAAATCGGCTGCTCTAAAAATTGAATAAGAGCAAAATTGTAGCTTTCGGTGAAAGAATTGTAAACTGTGAACTCATTTTTTCGATCCATTTTTGAGTTATAAAATGGACCGAGCGCATCGAGCTAAGTTTATTAAAATTGGTGTTATCTACGCAAAAAAATTTTTGGATGACTGTGTTACTCGGGATGTCTTCGCTGGATTGATGATTTTTACATATCTTTTATTTGACACAGTAATAGTACCTAACAGTGCACATGATTTAGTTTTCACGTTGGCTAAATAATTTCAGGTCCACATTCTTTCAAAAGCGAGACCCACTACGCGACAAACCCGTTAATAATTTTCCAACCGGTAGCTGCCGCAAATCCGCTACAATTTTCTAGCGTTGACAGTCACGAAAGCTGTTCTTCAGCACTTATGAAACTCGCTCGGTCGGCTGTTGTCTACACGTTTACCTCTGTATAGAAATGAATGAAACCACACTACTGGAACATTTTGATATATATAATCGCACATGAAAGGATTTTGTAACATCTAGTACCATTTTATCATATTTGATTTAAGATATATCGTTGTTATGAAATTAGTATTCGTCCATATTTAATGATAAATCCTCAAGGCCAGCAGTTTCCCAGCACTACGTATAGTACAGTCTTGCTACAGTTTGCCTAGACTTAACACTTAGGACATTTACGCGTTTCATTGTTCGCCCTGGAAAACCTTCATATGCAAATCCATTTCTGAACAAATGCTCCAGATTCAATATTGCCAATATGCTTCCAGATCAAATATTAAATTCGTATCGTGGTCATAGTTGTAAGATTGTTAATCTAAATATAGACGAATTGCTGCTGCAGATTGTAAATCATGTGACCTTTCTCTTTCCAACGATTCTAATATACGTAACACAAAATTTAAGAACTTGGGAAGCATTTTCGCCGCAGAATCGTAATCTATTCGTACGACAAGCATCAAATAAGTATCTTAGCGAAGAATATAATCACGAATTGTTTTAAAAATGTATATGTTAAACATAACGTGGCATAGCCATATACTGTGATAGTTAACAGATAAATACATAAAGACAGGTCTAAAGTTTAGCTGTTGTAATCAGTCAATTTTATTTCAAAAGCCTTATCAGTGGTAGGCTAATTTTTATGACATATACTTTTGATGTACAACACAATAATTTATTCGATATTAATGTATACCAAGGATCTTCATTAGGCAGATGATACAGCAGCAGTATAGCTAGCATAAACAATGACTGCGACTACTGCTCCGATATACACGAAATATACCGTGACAATGCGTTACACATCGCATAAAAACCACGCGCTAGGACTTTTCGCAACACTGTACCAAACAAGTGCCGCCCATTAGGTAACGATAATAATGGGTGCAGGTATGCTGATAACCTTTAAAAGGATTCCATGGTCAGACGTCGTTGATAAAATGGATCTAGACGCAGCAGTGCTTGAATTGGAAGTATTCCGTCAAATGAATTAATGACTGGAAGAGATAATAAATATTCATATTATACACATCGATGCTTGATATTCGCAGGAAAGCAAATATCCGGCTAAGATTACTAAATACCAAATTAAACAGAAAACCAAACAATAGCTTTAGTAACTCACAGAGGTGTGAATTTCGGCCTAAAATATTGCAGCTCCGTCCCACGCCAAATGTGGGAACAGCCCAAGGGACAAGGCACTGTCTGGTCCAAAAATTAATGCATCAAATTATGCCATGTGTGATGCATTTTGCGTGGTGTGTGATATCGTAATACACTGTAGCAAATCAATACAGCTTTTTCATTTCAAAAACAAGCTGAATACGAAAAAAGTAGATAATTGCTTGATGTTGAATAGTACCTGGAACTTAGGTATTGGAACAGGCATTCTGCATTTTGCATTTAATTTTTCGAATAGCTAACATGACAAATGTTTTGTATAGCTCAAACATATTTTGCATTTTTCTGTTTTACTGGATTTTCAATTTTTAGTATACAGTTCGATGATGTTGGGTTCGTTTTAATGCGTCAGTTGTTTTGAATCATCCTATTTTATCATAAGCGATATTGAATCGCAAACCCTTGTTACGGAAAACGGGCCGAATTTCGTTTGGCTTTTCCCCAACCGTTGGCAAAACCAAATCCAAATGCCAGAAATTATACTTTGTGTTCGAACAGAATTTCGGCGTTTTCAATTTGCAGAAATTCGGTTCCTTAATGCATGATTATTTAAATTTGGATTATTTAGTGTTTGCGAAGAAATTTAATTCAAAAGTGACGTCACAAGCAAATCGATCCTGTTGTTAAGCTCGTGCTGTTAGAGAACAAACTAGCAATTCAAATTCGACAAATTTTCGTTCTCAAAAATTTGGGTAATTTTACTTGAATTTTCAACAACACAAAATGGCTAAATTTCACTTGCGAGCAGTATGTTCACGAACAGGTAAACACCGAATTTCAATTGGCCAAAATGCTAACCGTAACAATTTTTATACAAAATTACAAAATAGAATTTTGGCTAGGTCATCTTAAGTTTACTCGCGCATAAGAATTTTCGTCGCGCTATTTCATGTTATTTATATATCGGAACAGCAAGATGGCTGTCAGCTACAGCTGAAATGTTATTCCCGAACCCTGCCCGACAGAGGCCCGGCCCGGCCTGTCTCATTTTCGTTCAGGCCTCGCAGGGCTTCGAGCATGAGCTGAAAATTTAGGACAGGGCCGTACCGCCGATTTTCAAAAAAGTCCGAAACTCGGTCCGCAGCCCGGCCGGAGGCAGGCCGGAAAAGCTGGAGAACATACAAAGTGAAGATAACATAAATAGAATGCAAAGATATTGCACGGGAAACTAAATTATTACCTATACGCTAATTGTTACAATAACTTGCATTGTTCAGTACTGAACCCTGAAGCCAAAATCAGTGCGAATTCTGCTAGTATCATCAATGATTGACATATAACTATGATATAACAAAAAAGATTAATTGGTTGAAATTTTCGCAGTGCTGAATAACGTAAAGAGTTACTCATAGGCACAACACATACTCCATTCACTGGATAATAAGCGACCAAGAACTACTATATATATTGGTAACCAACAGTCATGTCTGTTACTGCTACCCGTGCATCTCTGATGCTGATTTAGGGCTTGGTAAAAATATTTGATTTTTGCTCGAATTTTGAACGAAAGTTGGGGAGAGGGACAGATCAAATGTTGGAAAGGCATTATAAAAGTTTGAGGGACAGGAGAAAATTTGGCAGGGGGACACGACAAAAGTAGGAAACTTGTTCCCGTTCGAAAAGTGGGACAAATAAAGAAAAATAAACCTCCTCGTCCCACAAGTGATATAATGTAGTGTGGCAGAATTGTTACACTATTCTTCAAGGGTTCATCATGAAATCTTGGTAATACTAGTTTTTATGAAATATATCATCAAACTTTCTATGTTTTTAAACCCGAAGAACCCACCCCCATTAAACTAAGCCCCTCCGAATGCAACAGGATTATGCGGCGTTCACGTTATAATGTCCCCAACGTTTGGAACCTATGTACCCCACACAGTGTCAGACACACTGTTGACAACAGAGTGTCTTAGACACCCCCATGTTTTTAATAAATTTTTTCAACGGTAGCTTGTTACGCGTATTACCGCTTACCGACAGTGTCAGGCACACCGTGTCTTCTGGCAGTTTTATTGACAGTGTTCGGAATTATTTGAGAAAATGTTCATATGGGCTAGATACAAATATGGAGAATTTAGGAAACACTCCACAGGACAGTTGACTAATAAACCACATTAGCTACAGACGGTGTCCGTTATAGTTAATTCGCGCCAAATCGGTAGCTAAGGGTGTGTTCGACACTGTCTAGAAAACATGTAGTAGCTAAGGGTGTGCCGTACACCCTCGGCATTTGATATACAGTATGGGTGTCACTCTGACTGTCTATACGGTAGGGTCGCGACTACAGGGGGTCAAAAGTTCCAAACAGCGGGGACATTATAACGTGAACGCCGCATTATAACAATAGGCTTTCATTTATACAGTTGATTAACACGTTGTTCGCAACAATACGAGTTAAAAACTTGTTTTAATTTAACCAAACTTCCGAAATCTCAACAATTTGGTTTAAATCCGAAATACTCTCATAGCAGCTTTTGTATAGCTAAAAATAGGAAACGCACGTAGTATTTCGAACTTCTCCTTGCAGTCAGAACAATGATGAACAATTTGGAAATGTTATTTTTCGAGACGGAATTATCAGCCGCGCCTTCAATTCAAGCCATCGTCAATAATGCATCTTCCTGCTGGCGATAAAATTCCTGCACCGAAACTCAATAGAAGTATGCGGCAACAGTGATGACGCGTTCACAAACCTCAAGAGTAACGCATTTGTATGCAGATGTTGATATTCCTAAACAGTTTCTCGCTATTTGAACTGACAGAACTCCAAAAGCATTTGCTTACTCGTCACGAAATGAAGTGTGCGTTTCTTTACAAACACGCGGCTTCATGATCATTCCTGTACAGAATAGAGAGACAATTCTCCACATATTGATTCTAACACTACGAGAGCATGTTGCAGCTAGGTTTCCGTTCATTGGAAAATTACATCTCGCTTTTGAGCCCGGCTACCAAAACTATTGGTATTTAATTTGAAAGAATCTTTATGTATTATTTAGTAGTGACTGGTGGATTTGCGATAATGTTTTCAAGTACTACACCGGGTAAATTCTATCAACTACACCGTAAAAAGACTAAGTCAAGTTACGCCGGCCTCTTTCCGACTCGGTAAATGAGTCAAATTAAGTTAAGTCTGAGCCATGTATCACTCAAGACTGAGCTTTGTCTCACTCAAGACTGAGCTATATCGGACTGATACAGAGTCAACGTTTGACTCACTAAAAGAATCGAACAATTTTTAGCTCAGCCTGATCAAAGATTTGGCTCATCTTTTCCAGGTCGAAAAAGGGCTGCTCGACTGAATCTAATTTTGGCTCAAGTTTTTCACGGTGTATATTCCATGCATGGTTTTCTTCGCGAAAAACGCTACCATTTATTTTTAGTGCATGCACTGATGGAAAACAGGATACAGTAATAATATGAGCTCATGTTTGCTGCAGTTTTTACTACTTTTGGATTTCCACCGAAAGTTAAGTTCAGTCTTCTTAACTTTGAAGCATCTGCATGAGCGGTAATCCATCAATATTTGCAAAAGGTGCAATATTGACAAGTTTACTTCATTAGGCGCATACTCTAAGAAGGAAATCACTTTCAGAAGGATTAAAATCATTGCACATAAACAGCGACAACATCAGAACTAATGGGTACGTTGCATTCTATCTGTCTACATGTTATCGTCTAAACTTATTTGGCGAGTCTTCAACAATTTTAAAAGAAATATATACTGATGAGCAAAAGCGAAACAGATTTATTACATATACCAATCGTCATGGTTTTAGTTTGTTCCTTGTTCCACCTCGCTATTTCTTAATCTAGAACTTACTAATCATGTCGAAAAGTGTCGACAAATACAGTTTCACATTAAAATGTCAAATCCAGTTTCTGTCTAGTAAATTTATCACTTGAGCTGGTAATGTCATTTCTCAGATTTCAAGCTTCAACGCTCACAAGGATCGATGAGTTTCGAAATAGATGCACCCCCCAAGTTGATACACAGTTGCTATCATCAATTAAACGATAAAATCCACAACATTGAAATCGAGCATCCCGTCTAACCTAGATTGACAGCGTCGTGTTTGCGTGAGTACAATATGTACTAAAAAGTATTCCTAGCATTGGTCAATAATATTTCGTTATGTGTGCTTGCATTGTGGTCGTAAATTCCCTGTTTCTCTCTGTTTTGTTCCGTCGTATTATTCAAACAATCTTGATATTTTTAAAGTCGATAAGTATACTGTTAAACTTTAGTTATGTGTATTAAGGATTGTATTCCTTAATATAAAGCACTAAATTTCCTTAAAATCATGTACTGGAATATATCCACTAAAAATAATAACAAGAAATACAATTGATATTTAGTACAAGAGGTCCCAAATGTTTAGGAACACATTCCTTAATATTAAGAAATAATATAATACTCAATATTAAGCACATTGAGCACTGAATATGTAGTAATAACAAAATCTTACACTACAGAAGCAACTTACACGACGATGCCTGCCACGCACGGCATTGTATTTTTTAATTGGCTTTTCGTTATAGACTAGGTTTGTTTTAGTAAATTGTGGTCTAATGCTCCTATAAAGTCGTCCACCTCCTCGTTCTTGGACCAAGTTTTTGTGGTATTTAAAATGGAGGAGGTATCACCACGTTTCAGCAATAGATTGATTAAAATGCAGTGCTTTGGGTATCTGATTTTCAAAAAATTTTGTATAAAATATCAAATGGCTAAAATGTTTGTATAAATAATTATAACACAGGCATCTAGTAGTTAGAATCACTGGATGATAAGAACTTTTAACGTTCAATCCGCCTCTCTGTCTCCCTTTAGATACCTGCAATAGTTAGACTATTGAACACAGAAAATAAATGTCATTATATACTATGAATCCGACTATGACACGAAAAGGATGCCGTAAATCAGTTGTTCGATTCCGGGTTTATATTGCTTTCCACATGCCGTGATTTATTTATAGGTACTCAAAATAAGAGTTTCCTTAACACAGATTCTACATGTTACTGACAAGAATGTTGCGAAGAAATTAATATGTCTGAGCGAGCAGTTGTTATACATTTAGTAATTTTTGTGCTATAATTGCATAATTCTGGATTGATATAGAGGTCAAATAAGACGAATAAAAACGCTGTTGAGAAAGCTGGTTTTATAAAATCATTTGGAAAACAGCGAAAACGCATTGCATTCCAGTTTCATGGTTATGCTAAAAGCTTCACAGAGCGTTCCCTTCATTTTATAGTTCTGGGGTGTTTATTCATAATATTTAATCACAATTAATAATTTCCATGCTCGATAATTTGTGAATTATGTTTACGATAAACGTAAAGTAATCGATGTGATTCTAACAAACATTTCTCAGGATTAATTTTGTTGTTGGGATTTAGAGTCAGCAAAATTAAACAAATGTTAATCCTTTGTAATGCACAAATTTTGTGTAACAAATATTATCAATATATATTTAAAACGGAATCTTTTCCCGTATATTTGCGAAATTTTCGTAACATAATTGGGAAAATATGCCTATTATCACACAAAAAATTTCTTTCATGTGGTGGAATAAACTTGTACAAAATTGCTTTGAATAGTAAGGAAATTAGTGCTGAATATTCAGATTCAGCACTAATTTCCTTTAGGAAATACTTCATATAGTTTTTCACATTTATGCAGCGTTCACAGATAAATCTGTGCACTCACTGCACATTGTAACATGTATTGTCATATTTATGCCTGCAGAATTTGTTATCATAATGTTTATAGCTACAACATCTGTAACGCCACATTCTTTATTGCACTAAATTTGTATCAATCATCACCGATTATGTACTACATTTAAAATGCCGAAACGATACTAAATGTTGCTATAAAACATAATAATAATTGTAACTTAGTTGCTGGCAGTGTTAACTGCCATTTATCGGGCTAGTGCTCTATTTCGATCAGTGCATCTTGAAAACATTTCGAGCTTGTACTGAAGTCTTTAAGTTTTAAGCTAGCAAACAGATTAACGTCATCGGGATATATTTTAAAAGCAACGGAATTGGGATTAACACTAATATCATTAACATACAGAAGGAATAATGTTGGTCCGATTAACTTCCCTAAGGTACACCTGATTTTACCTCTTGATAGTCTGAATTATAGAAAACTTTCTCTAAAGAAGAAAGCTTTGCAGCGAGTCATGTTGCGTGTAACCAGCAATGTTGAACAATTTTAGCTTATCGATAAGCTTTTTATGAGATACCGTATCAAAAGTCTTTGCAAAGTCCATGTATGCGATGTCTACACTATCTCCTGCAACAGTATAATAAACGCAGTCGTTAACGCACTAAATAGTTGCGTGTTGCAGATCGTTCAGCGCAGAAACCGTGCTGGTGACTATTTAACAATCTATTATTTTCAAGATGAGAAATGATGGCATCCTCGTTCACTATACCTTCCGTAACTTTGCAGCTACTATATAGCAAAGAGATGCGCCGATAGTTTAATGGATTAGAAGAATCACTATATTATGTACAGGCACAACGTCGGCAAGCAACCATTGTTCAGCTAATGCGCCTTGTATAAAGCTATCTTCAAAAAGATGAGCTAGGTAGAAGTATAGTGCCTTTCCAGCCCGCCATACTAAAAATTGAGTCAGACCGTCTGGTGAATGACTATGTTTGTTTCTTGGTTTACCTAAGTTTTTGTGAACAATTTGATGTGTAAACGTAATCCAGTGTAGTACTACTGGCCATGTTGGTGAGTTACATACGGCAGGTTGCCGTCGTCTTGAACAAAAACGGTAGCAAACGCGTTAGCAAATTGCAACAAGCAACATCCTAGTAAATAATTCATGGTCATGATTACAAATACCTTCGTCTGATACACAATCATAAAGAACTTACAAATTTCTCTTTCAAATCTCAGAGGCCTAAAAAAGACCTCTATTGTGTAATTGTCCGAAGCGTTGACATGTCGTGAGTGCAAATTCTTGGTGAATACCTCGGGCATATCTTGGAGGTGTCCTGAAGTGTTAATGTCTTCTTTGAAAGTGACCGATGCGTTAACACACCGTCGTAAATTCTTGGCGTCACCATGCTGAATTTAATTTTTTCTTTTAATGTTTCAAGTTCCCTCTATTTTTCCAACTTTTCTGCATCGAATACGTTGCCGTACGGTTGTCTAGATAGGATTAAATCACGCCGGGTTGCATTTGATGCAAGGTTTTGGAAAAAAATTCAATTAATGGCAGTCGTTCGATTACAAACTCTGCAATCGCTATAATCATGGTAACCAGACCAGAGACTCACCAATTACATGTCGATGGCGAAGCATTCGCTTCGGTTAATGTAAGAATTCTATATTTAACCACATTACTGATAAACTGTTTCGACTACAAATTGTCGAGCACATTGTTGTAATTCGCGATGACTGCATCATTTTGCTTCAAGTGCATCATTCACATCATATTTGCATTCGAAACTCAAACCATATTTTTCGCACATATAGAGGTGTAATATTTGATGAAATTTTAATCCAGAAGAACTTAACTTCAATAATTGTTACATAATCATGCGTGTTTCAGAATTAATTTAACGAGTAGCGACCACTACGACCGCAGTTACCTGCCAAGGTTACCTTCAACTGCACGCCGTACGATTTATTAATAATATAATATCTAGTTTATGCGTGATAACGTGGTCACAATCCGTCATGCAGATGCTGCATGGGTTCCAACAACCTATCAACTGGTCATATTAACGTGGCAGTCAGCAAACAATCAGCCGATCATCAATACAATAAGCTGAAACGAAAAGTGTAGTCGGTTTGGCACAACGTTTGTGCAAGCCGGTGTTCACGTTACAATATCCCCAACATTTAGAACCTATCCAACCCATAAAATGTCTAGTAAACAACAGCGGGTTTTAGACACTCGCATATTATGCGACGTTCCCGTTATAATGTCTCCAACAGTTTAAACCTATTTACACCACACAGTGTCCCGCACACTGTTGACCACAGGGTGTTTTTTATAAACTTTTTCAAAGGTAGCTAGGTCGGGGTATTGCCACCTGTCGACAGTGTCACACACACCATGTCTTCTTGAAGTTTTGTTGACAGTGTGTAGCACTATTTCATTAATATTTGATATGCCCTGGATACAAATATCGAGTATTTTAAAAAATTTCATAGCATAGTTAACTATTAAACCACATTAGCTACAGACAGTGTCCGTTACAGTTAATTCGCGCCAAATTGGTAGCTAAGGGTGTATACGACACTGTAAAAAATGTAGTAGCTAAGGGTGTGCTGTACACCCTCGGCGATTGATTTACAGTATGGGTATCACCCTGACTGTCTATATGGTAGGGTCGCGACTATAGGAGGGACAAAAGCTACAAACAGCGAGGACATTATAACGTGAACTGAAGGCTGAATTAGTTGTAAAAGTTTTCAAGGATAGTTAGCTAGGTGTGTTGGCATTTCCCGACGATGTCAATGACACCGTCGTCTTCATTGTAGTTTTATTAAGGTGCGGCATACCATCATATCAACATGCATATTGTCAACATACTAATGTCGATATTATTAAAATACTAACATCAGAAACTAAATAATACATCGCATTAGCTACACTGTGTGTGTCACTTTATCGGCAAAAAAATGGTAGCTCAGTATACATGCGACCTCGTAAAATAAAAAACGAAGTAGTTATCGGCATGTCGTATACCGTGTCGAATTGACTTACGGTATTGGTGCAACCCTACATTTCTGTGTGGATGGTTGCCACCACAGAGGAACAAGAGTTCCAAACACTCATGATATAACGTGAACGTCGCATAGCTCAATGTGATCCGTGTTTCAATATTAGCGCTAACCTGACCAAAATCTGACGAGCACCGTACTTGACTGTCGGAAATTCACTGTGCCTTGGTCACACATTTAAAAACAACATACGATGTATCTAGAATTTCTATGCCCACGGCTGCTTACGCTTAAACGAATTTATCGTTTCGACTATATACAAGTGGAAACTCTCGCTCGGTTTGTAATAATTTAGAACCCGTAGCGCACATACAATCCTGCTTTATGAAAGACTAAAATGTGCTCTAGTACCACGTAATCTAGCTCCATGTGATGCATTTGATTTAGTTGCTGTGGATGTCTATCTTCCGAATCCACACACACGGTTTCATTTGTATATATTGTCCGCTTTGTTTATCTGAACATTATACTACATGCTTACGTAACGAGCTTGAAGTTTTGGCTTACATTCCACAACCAGTAACAGCAGTAGGCGATTTTAATTTTCCAAAGATAGATTGGTCTGCTCTTCATAGTCCCATAGGGTCTTCTGAAATATTTTTAAATTTTACAATTGCAAATGGTCTCAACCAAATGGTTCATTCTCCGACACGTGTAAATTCGACACTAGATCTTATTTTGTCCTCTGATCCAACGGTAATATGGTTCATTCTCCGACATCGTGTAAATTCGACACTAGATCTTATTTTGTCCTCTGATCCAACGGTAATATCTGATATCACTATAGATGTAAACTTCTCGACAAGCGATCATAATTCGATTGCTTTTAAGATTATTGGTTCGTTAAACAATTCGTCTTACGAGCTTACTAAACCCTGGTCTAAAAAGGTTGACGTTCGTGGAATGTCTCAATTGTTGCTCAATATAGTTTGGGCAAACGTCTTTGCTGGTGTATCTGATATAAATGATATGTGGGAAATGTCTGTTTCAGTACTGCGTAATGGCATCATTACGTTCGTTCCTCGTAAATATTATAAAAAGAAAGCGAAGAAAGGATATCATAAAAATATACGGAAATTAATGAACAAAAAGAAAAAAGTTTGGCTAAACCGGAATAGACCCGGTGGTAGACTACTCTACAATATTATTTCCCAACAATGTAAGCATGCTATTGAATATTTAGAACTACAAAGAGAATGTCAAATTTTACAATCTGGAAACAAAAATGCAGTTTTTTCCTGGATGAAACAGCTCAATTCAACCACTACCATGGGCCCACTAAAAGATGTGTCTGGTAACTTGACATTCGACTCGTCTAAAAAGGCAGATTTGATAAATAATTACTTTGCTAGTGTTTTTATCCAAGATAATGGTATTGAAGCCAAAATAAATTATCAACATTTAAATAATGTTCTATGTAATGTATTTTTTCCTTGGACGTTGTTTCAAGTACATTGAAAAAATTACCAGATAAATATAGTCATACACCAGATGATATTCCCAGTGATTTTATTAAAAAGTTTTTTTATTGAACTTGCTTATCCTTTATCTTGTACTGTACCTTCTGCATGGAAAGTTGCTGATGTAATTCCTGTATATAAGAAAGCAGATCCTACATTGCCTAAAAACTTCCGTCCAATATCATTGACAAGTGTAATTTCACGAGTAAAGGAAAAATAATAGGTAATTGTGTAACAACATTTTTAAATACAAACAATTTAATTGCGTCCGCCCAACATGGCTTTCGGAAACGTTATTCTACAAATACTAATCTTTTAGATACACTAAATGATGTAACTAAATTTGTAAACTGCGGCCAGACTGTCCATACTATATACTTAGATTTTGCGAAATCCTTTGATTCGGTACCTCATACAAAATTAATTAAAAGTTGATTATATAGGTATAAAGAGTGACTTATTACGTTGGTTAACCGATTATTTAAAAACCGATTTCAGCGTGTTAAAATAAACAACTCTTATAGTGATTGGGCTTGTGTAAGCTCCGGTGTCGCTCAGGATACAGTGTTAGGTCCTATTCTGTTTTCCATTTTTATCAATGATTTGTCATTTTATTTGGAACATTCATGTTTACAATTGTTTGCTGACGACGCCTAATTATACCGCGTTGTAAATAGTACAGCACAAGCAATGTTACATCAAATTGATCTGAATAACATACTAAGTTGGACAACAAATTTGCAGTTGCAACTATCAGTAGAAAAATCGTACGTCTTAAAGTTTGGAAATTGTGTTAATAACTACTCATATTTTATTAATATGGACGCTATTTCAAAATCAGTCTCAGTTAAAGATGTTGGTGTATTCGTATCTAACAATCTAAAGTTTTCTTATCACATAGCTACCGTGTATAAGAATGCTTATAAAATGATAAACATGATTTTCAAATCGTTTGGTTCAGCAACTATATCTTCTCTGGTGCAAAGTTATAAAAGTTACGTCATTCCGATTCTGGTATATTGTTCTGTTGTTTGGTCGCCCACTTACTTAGGTGACATTGATAAATTAGAAAATGTACAACGATATTTTACTCGTCGCATATATTTTAGAGCGAAAAAGCCATTAGTTACTTATCAAATGAGACTAAACGAATTAGGTTTAGAACCTTTAGAACTCCGCAGGCTGCATATTGATTTGTGTTACGTATAAACATTGTACATCATGAGGCTGGATTGCCCTTTGAGAATTTTTTCTAATTAGCTCCGAGATCTACTCGTGGCCATAATGATAAATTGTTCCATGAAGCTGCTACTAAAAATTGCCGGCGTCATTTTTCACTTGTCGTACTATTAAAGTATGGAACTCTCTTGCTGCTACAGTTGGCGGAAATCCATGAGTAAATGCTGCAAACATTAATTTATTTAAGAAAAGAATAAAGTTGCTTGATTTAAATAATTTGTTAAAGTTTAGTCGTAATTTATGAGCTGAATAAAATGTTTCTAAATTGGGCAATATTAGTGGTGTTTATCCCCTTTGCTCAATGGGCCGCCTTCCCCGCACAAAATAATAAAATTGACGTTTTTCCTCCTTTACTTTGTTTTCATTCTTTGTGTATTGCTGTTTATTTGTTATGTCAATAAACTGGAGGGGAAAATGGAAGACATGGGGGCCAAGGGTACTTTAAATCGTATAAGTCTCTACGATGTATTCAAAGTAATCAAATGCGTTTGAATTCAATACAACTTAGCTTTTCTCTAATACAATAGTGACTATATAATCGAATTCAAATCTAAGCAAAGTACCCTCAATAAATTAGTAATGCTACTAGTTAAGTATGTCAGCCAGCCGGTGTTGGCGGAGCAAGTAGTGTCGGAGCTTTTCGAGTTTCGTTGGGGCTTCTCGTCTTTACTTGGCCGTTCTGTTCGTGCTTACGCGACGCTGCGACCCCCAAGGCTCACTATAACACACAACGTCTGTACTCGATTAAATTATTTAGGCCGCCAATTACTTGTTCTTTCCAGCCACTGGGGTGCGCGAGTCCGTGGTCTGGCGTACCAGTAAAGCGGTAGTGTTCTCGGGATAGCGTCTCCAACCAAGGAGTAACTTAGTAGGTTACACTAATTGTTTCGGCTCGCATCAGGGGTTAGTACGTTATTACGCTCTTGACCTCGATCGATACCCGTGCGCGTTATACAGTTTATTATACAGTTTATATTAATACAATGCCGGAGCGCCACGGAGACAGAGTAGGGTTTGACCTCTGAAACTGTTCGTAACCGAGCGCGCTAATTCTCCATGGATTCTATCTTCCAGCAGGCAACCAACTCGTTACGCTCTCGGTTCACACCAGCGCTTCTAGCACGCTAGGTAAATAATACCAAAGATATATTAGAAGTCCTACTCCCGTATTCTCGTTAAACCTTTACCAAGTTATTCCAAATACATACACAATAAAGTATATACACAATACGACATAAGCGTCGTAAGCGTACGACTATCAGAGCATTCCTCGAGCTCCGAAGCAATTAAACCCTCGTGTTCCGGCACAGCACGATAATGCTCGTTGGTTAACACCTTCCTTTAAAAAACTGAAACTAACTACCTAGACGTTTAGCTGTCCTCGTGATAAAGCACGTCACTAGCTGAATATCACGAAAAACAAGCAGCCCTTAATACCAGGCAGATTCTTGTGCGTACTACATCGCGAAACAGCGCAACACTATTCCACATACTCTGTGAAATAAAACGATACCTTTTATACAATATTTGCCACATTATAAAACAATAATTGTAGCTAACTCTCTCCTCGAGAAAACCAAAAAAAACGACATGAACCAGGACATGAAACCAAAACGACTACTTATAACAGAGAAATTATCGAAAATAACGCGTCCATACAGGAAACGTTTTTACACCTTGCCATCCCTAGCTATCTCATTTATGTAATAACCGGTGACGCAGCTGCATGGCGCAACTTCCTAACACCATGCCCATACGACCCCGGCTATCGTAACCTCAAGGGTGGACCGTGAATACTCCAAATTTTGGACCTATTCTTGGTCAACCCAAGAAGCTACGCAGCTTAGCAGGCCGTAGGCGCGCTTCACGGGGTGTGTTCCGAACCCGCCCGAAG
>JASANE010030603.1:0-49033 GCA_030248225.1 Trileptium ribeirensis | reverse complement strand
CGTAAAATTTCCCCGACCTGCATGCTGGGTAACCCTAGGCGAGGCTTGCGCTAAGACATAATTCCGGTAATTATGTCCCACCCTAGAGCATACTTGCAACACTGCAGCCTTCGACGATAGAGCAGCCCATGGAAGACGGCCTGGTACCAACGGGTGGTAGAAACGGTTCCGGAAAGGGAGAAAGACCAATCCCACCCAGAGGTTCCCGTTCAGGGGATGGGCTGCCCTCTTTCTGGTCTGCCTTACCCAATACTAGGTCTTACTATGCCTAGTAATCCCGCCTCCGCGGCAGGATCCAGAAGAGTGGTGTAACCTCCTGTTACGCCACTTTATATCTCATGTAGATGTGGCTTAATGTATGGGGAGATAACAACCTAAGGTGTATATTTGTATAAGGATTCGCTACATCAAAATCACACAATTATAACCGGTACGGAGAAACGAGATAATACCTACATAACTCTAGGAAACACTCGGTCTGGACCGTACACAGTGCTAAACGAGAGAAAAGTTATTCGCAAAATCCTCGCAGGCAAAGCAAGAAAAAGAAAGAAAAAACTGACACAATGTAAAAGTTCGCTATTATTACTAACGTACTAATTAACTCAGCATTATTATAAAAATAAAAACAAGAAAAATTATAAGTATCGAACAAGGAAAAGACACACCACGTAACGCACAATACGTTATATTACTGCCTTACTCACTACTCGTCCAATAATATTACACAACAAAATATCAAAGCCAATGAAAATGCTGCGTCACACCGCACACTTTTAACAAAATTATTATTAAATTACTTATTATTGAATTTATATATTTTTGGGGGGAAAACTCAGGGAATTTTAGGGTTAGAAATAGGGATTTTATCGGGTATCCCATTAGAGTTGGGTAGATCACAGGGTAGGGATAAATGGTTAGAACCCCCTGGGATAGTTGGAGGAAGCTTTATCATCATATGGAATTAGAAAAATCAAATATTGACGTAATCCCTCCTCAGGATAGAAGTTGTTCCCACTTAATGAAATCTTAATATGTTTAGAATTTTATGAATAAAGTGAAAAAGTTGACTGTTAAGTAAAATCGAGTATAATATCAGAGTATAGGGGTGATGTATCACCATATAAGGGTAGATCAAAGATGTACCCAAATAGGAATGAGTATCACCTTACCAGGGATAAGGTACAATATACCCCACCAGGAGTAATTAAAGAATCCGAGAGAATTATATATATATGTGATTTAAACCAAAAGTAAGGAAATTTGTGAATTCCGGTCCTTGTTTAGGAAATAATAATTCCCGAAATAGGAGTAAAATGGGGGGGTTACCCAAGGTGTGGCCGCGTGCCATTCCACTCGGGAAGCACAACCACCACCCCCTTTTGGGAAAGTTTTAAAAATGGAATTAATTTCGGTATTTGGTTGAAAATATTGAATATTATCAGATTTTAGTTTCAAATTAGCATTTTAAAATATAGGAACCATATAGCCCAAATAAAGAAAATTAAGAATACCCGCACCTAAAATAATAGAAAATGTCCCGACAAGAGAATTATAAAGGTTGCCCCTTTGGGAGAATCAATGTCTCCCCAGGGAAGGAAAATTAATTCATATTAGTTTTAAGGTTGAAATTGAAATGAGTGAAATGTGATGTCTTGGGGAAAGGAAATACAAGGTTGGACCTGCCCAAAAGTTGACAAGCCCAACGGCAGCTGGGAATAACAGGCTAATCGCTAGATGGGAATACATATATACAAATTACTATGCGCCTCGGTTGGCGCATCCTCAAGTAAGGTGAAAATTGCACATTAATAAAAAAATTGAAAACAAAAAACAGGAATCTTAGATTTAATGTGTAGCTATATAAACTACAATATGTTAACTAACAGACTATATATTTCATTCAAAAATAAAATAATTTTGTTTGGACTATTGGCGTCCGTCGCAATACTCAGCTTGAACATAATCCATAGGCACAAATAGGGAGGTATGTCTTGGCGAAAAAACAGTTATCCTTCTTTTCTATAAGGCTATGGATTTGATGCAAAAATTTTGCATTTTCTCGCATTTATTGCAAAAATGTGTAATGGTAAATGCCGTGGTCGGCAAAATCTTAACTACCGTAAAAATTGTTGAACTTTAATTATTGAAAAATTGGGAAACAAAAACAAACAAAACAAAAGAGAATCTTACCACTAGCTATGTAATAACGGTCATTATGCACGTCGCCACAAGATTATAATGCCGAAACGAGCAGAAATACGTATCGACCGCCGGCGTTGCTAATTATAGCTTGACCATAGCCAAATGTAGTAAAACGCACAATTAGGTGACTATATATTTGCGGCAAAATCGCAGAATTGGTTATACTTCTTTCTATAAGGCTGCGAATTTGGTACAAAAATTGCGTATTTTTGTCGAATTTATTGTACTAAAGCCAAAAGTCCATACTTGCTTATAGGGGTGGACCTTAGGGCCGACCCTGCAGGTATGTGACCATATCCCCATTTGTTGCGCTGCTGGCGAAAAACCATTAGGCCGTGCCACCTCTGCCCACTCTAACTAAGTATTGCAGCACGTAAACACGTACGCGGGAATCTCGTTGAGTGTCTGCTTCATACTGCGATATGTCACTGGGTTCAAATATAATTGCTCCTCCTTCGTGAAGGACCGTGCGAATGAGTACAGGCACACATTGCAACGCATTGTGTTAACTAGGTATGTCACGTAGGAAAATAAGCAAAAATTGGAGTGAAATTAGCAAAAATTTGGTAAATCTGGCAAAAATATCAGTCGCAATGCTGTTTCCCGACCCCGGCGACACCCATGGGACCTTTGGACCGTCAGCATGCAATGGTGACAGTTGATAACCAGAATTTTAAGGTAGGTACACAATTTTTAATAATGTAAACAATTTTTCGGTTTAAAACCCGAAAACACAATGAATGTAAGGATGCTTTACAAAGAATCGTTTTTACAAATAGCATTTAAATGAAATTTCAATTTATAACAAATTAAAGAAAAAGCTGGTAGAACAAAGTTTCGGTAAATCTTGAAAAGATAATTGCTATTGAAAGGTTTCAAAAATAGCAACAAACATATTTCTATTTACCCGGTTGTTACACTGAATTAGAGAAAAAACTCGTTTTTGTTTTAAATCTGCAGGTTTGCAGAAAGTAAAGGATAACTTGTGGCAAAGGCATAAATCCAATTGTAGTGCCTTATATATATTTTGCTACATCCGACGGCTCTAGAGGATTTGTCCCTTTCGTTTACGATATCTGTTTTGTTTTTGCTTCTATTTTGATTTTTTAAACGATTAATTGAAACGCTTAATTCAATAGGAATCGAGTTTTCGTCGACCGAGGAGCCTTTGACCGCGGATGCATTTGTAACCGTGTGTCGCAACTACCATGGAATCTCGTGGGACCCTCGTCGTTCGAAGTGTTAATAGACCCGATAAGTAGGTTGTCGAGCTGTTCCCAGCCGTCGCTTCGTGCGCCAAACCATACTCGCCGCATCCCACTCCTTTTCTGAGGCAACCGGCTGCCCCACACATGGGTGTGGTCGAAGGCTAACTCTCCCAACCCCTGAGGACCAGCTAACATACTTGAACTTTTGAACCTTGAGAATTCTGTTTACAACCCTAAATTCTACAATGTAGCTATTTTTGTTTTAAATCCAAGGATTCCAGCAAAATCTATCGAATATACGGTGCTCTAGTGATCGAAGACGCTCAAGACCCGGGGTCCCATCAAGCAGCTGTAGCCCTGAGAGGGGATGGACTTTCCGCGTCTTCTGAAGATGGCTCAGCCAGCCGCAAAGAGGAAGTGGTGCAGGTGCCGGGTTAGCTGCTCAACAGACCGGGACGAAGTATCATCCAAGCTTTCGGTGCCCGTGCAGAGCACCGCCATGGAGGTGATGAGCCCAGACGACCTGTTTGATAACGGGACAAGCGTCGTCGCATCGCCAGAAAGGGACCCACGACATAGGCAGGTAACCGTTCTGTCCACGTATGATCATGCATGTTTAATTATTCCTTTCTCCAGTTTTGGCTGTCTCGAAACTCGGGTGTGACGGCGACGGTCGATTTCCCAGCCGCATTTGAACTTGCTTCTGAGTTATATTATGCGGCGGTAAGGCAAGTTTTATTATGTAATGGTCCATATCTTGTAAAATAAACATTTTTGTTTTTTTTTTCAAATAGCATTTAGTGAAAGGCGATTTTTAGCAGTAACTGGAATCTAGTTGACCACGGTGTCTGTGAATATTGAATTCCAAATACTGCTAGATTACTGCGCACCAAATTATGTTATTTTGCATTGAACCATCGGCTTCATAGAAAAGAAGTATAACAAACACCTGTATTTCTGGCAGACATATATTTCCTAGGTTTGTCGTTTACTACATTAAGTTGCATCTATGCTCCTAGGTATCCACTGTTTATCGGCTCAGAAGATTCAATGCACTCGTATGAGGGCGCCGGTTAGGACACTACGGCGAGAAATTTGGTGGTAGGGCAGAGGTAGTAGAATGTATAAATTTTTAAAAGTCCATAATTTTTCAATTTTGCTAAATCTGTTGTTCAATTATCGCCAATTTTCTCGATTGTTTTGTCAAATTTTACGCCGATTTTGTCTATTTGTACCAATTTCCACCATTTTTGGTTATTTCGAAATAATTTCTGCTCTTCTTGGGTAGGTGATGGTTCACTGACAACGTAAATGCAGTTTAAAAAGGTCCACATCTAGGGCATAAACTTCTATTTCCTCCCACGAGCGACTGTGTTAAAAAGAGTTTGTTTCAAGCCTATATAAATTTAATTCTATATAAATCATATCATTTCTTTGTTTTGTTGCGTTTATCTAAATGGCAACATATTACTACATAGCTAGGGTCGTTTTTAGCAGAGGGAAGGGAATGTTTTAGAATCTTTTTGGTTACGTCAGACGTTTCGGAGCTTTAGTAGCCTACCAAAGGTTCCATGGGTCCAAACCACACTAAAATTCATAAAATTTCATATCCCAGTCGAAAAACATAAATTTTCACTAAATTGTTTATTTACGGGTCCCCGTTTTTGCAACCGTTTAAGTTTTTGTTTTCATGTTAGCTAATTTGCATATTTTGCGTTCATTTACTTTATTAGCTAACATTTAGTTTAATTGAGATTTAGTTCGATTTGGATCAGTTTAGTTTTGTCTTCTTGTTGTTTTTGGACTAGAACGGGTAGAAAGCGACTTCATGTAAAGAGTTCTGTTTTAGTTGTTGTTTTGTAGGTTACTTAGCTACCATACTGTACAGTAGTGTGATGGTACGTCAGTGATACATGGTTGTGCGTTAGGCGGGTACTGCGAATGTTGCCAATGAAGTTCTAGTGCGGTTAGCTGGAATGCTTATTGTTTTATGGTGTCTGATTCAGGCGGAAAGTACCTAGGCGTAAAGAATTACGCATGGAGTGAGAGCGGTCAGGAATCATTAGTAGTGATTTGGATTTTTATAACTTGGGATGAAGATTGACGTATCAAGATCGTGTCAGGCTTCAGATATAAGTATTCTTAATATCTGTTAATAGAAAACGTAGTAATACTAGCTCGCTTATAAAAGAGCGAAGTAGCCATAATTATAATAGGAGTGGAGATGCAATAGTTACTACTGTGAGTTTATCGGCCTTCTCCGCGGCACGTTTCTTACCAAAACGTAACCGTCATCTCCAATGGTGGCCAATGGGGAAGGGGTGGAAATACAGAGCGAGTTCGAGGGTTACCCAAAATATAAGTAAAATCAAGAATAAGGGGAAAGGAGCCACCAAAGGGATGGACCGGTCTACCAGCGGTCGGAGATACTCTTTTTCACTGGATGAGAGTTGCGCGAGTTCTCAGCGGTAGACATGTCATTGTCCCGGGCAGGGATATCGAGTTTAGGTCAATGTATGGTGCTTGATTGTGAACTAAGCTGAATAGGCCGTGTGAACGTATATAAACTAAAATAAACTACAGTTAAACCAATTCGAGTTGATTGCCAATTATATCTTGCAACCCAAGCAGACTTAGACCATGGATTGTATTAAAAAGTAAATTGCCATGGGATAAAAATTGGGCGTTTAGTGATGGACGGTATTGGTGCACTCGGCACCCTTTTAGACGTAACATCTTCAAAATTAAGCTAAGGCTAAATTGAATTTCGGTTAGCAGGATTGCATATCCGTGCTAATACTGACTGTACCCTGGTGAGTTCGGAGAACGTGCCGTGGGTAATAAATTTATGCTAGAAATGCCTAAATAGAACTAATGAATTTTAACTAACGTTAGCGAATACGAGAACTTAGCCCATTAACGTTTGTACCCTGGCTAGTTCGGATGACAGGCCATGGTTTGAATTGTGAAAATGAATGAACTTAAGACCTGGTAAAAAAGGTTGTGAAAAAGTTTTAAAATTAGAAGATCAAGGAAAAAACCACAATTACAATATTGCGAATTAAAACGATAATTTACTTAGAGGTTTCTTAGATAATTTTATATGGTGGTACCGCACCCGTGTAGGCGAGTACACCCCTAAGTTTAAAATCCACAAGAACGTGCCCGAGAACACAGGTTCTGGATGTAATATGCAAAAGTTTTAGGCAAAATGTCGCTACGGCGAAGAGTCCGTGTAACAGTCCCGTAGCGCGTAGTGAATAAAATTTGAATGAACTTTGGCATAACATAACTAGGGGTTTTTGAAGAGAGTAGATTTGGAAAATTTGAATTGAGAAATTTTATCATAGGTGGTCAAACAAGAGTAGGTTCGAACTATATTAGTTCTGAAGGCATCCAAGCTCTGTCTCAGCTCGACAAGCGGCCAGAGTTGAGACACAGATTGGAGCTATGAGGGATTTTCCCATAGGATTATTAGCTTGTTCGGTCAACACTGAAACATTCTTTCACCTGGGACAACTAGTTTCTACATAAAACAAAGACCTGTGTTTTACCTTTAGAGATCGTTATATTAATGTCGAAAGATTGCACCAGAACGCTAAGGCTATAAATATTTACAGGTCGTCTGAAAATAGATAAAGAATAGCATATTAAAACAATGAATCTGGCAATCCGTTAAAACAGGGGCCTTCGCTAACAATGTAGCTAATATTACCGAACCAAACTGGTAAATGCCAAGTGAGCAAGTGCTAGGAAAATAACGTGGCCATGCCACATTGAGTATTTTACAAAAGGTAGTGCACGCGTTGGTCACCCGCACCATCAAGTCATTTATCAGTAACTTTCCTTAAACTACAAATAGATTTAAGAAAAACAAAACCATCAGCTCCTGCTGGGAAGAGAGCACACAGCCATATAGTAGAAAATTTTATTACCCGAGGTTAGCTGGAAATGTTTTAAAGATTATATAGTAACATCGTTAGAACACAATAAAAAGTTATAGAACAAAACTTAACAAAATCCCGGCATTATGCACCAGGTATAACAACGATATCCGACTTCCCACATGTTGGGAACTTAGTGGTAACCGAGAGTTTCGCATTGCGTAACCGATTTCCCATAACAATTTTTATAAATTTTTATATTTTAAAGCGGTTTTAGGGCCATAAAGTGCGATCATGCGTTATAGGATACATGTACCTTAAATCGTACTACCTGAAGTGTTCGCGTGGTTCGTGACTGAAAAAAAACTGAAGAATTCTATGTGTTAGTATTAAGGGACAAGTGACACAGGATTTCCCCTAAATAGAACGTGGGTGTTGGCCCATAACTGCCAAGCCCCCTAAGCGTAAAATTTCCCCGGCCTGTGCCTTGGACAACCCCTAGGCGAGGCTCGCGCTAAGACATAGCTCCGACAACTATGTCCCACCCCAGGGAGTGTTTGCAATGTCACAGCCTTCGACGATAGAGCAGCCCATGGTGCGGCAGCCTGGGGTCCAACGGGTGGTAAAAGGTGTCGGAAAGGGTGAAAGACCAATCCCACCCAGAGGTTCCCGTTTAGAGTATGGGCTGCCCTTTTTCCTGGTCTGCCATTAACCCGGCTAGGACTTACTATGCCTAGCGCACCCGCCTCCTCGGCAGGGTACAGAAATACAGGTAACCTCCTGCCAAGTCACTGTGAATGAGCCTATGGGTATTTATATGAGTGTGTGTGTAACTACGCAAATGCGCGAATGCCGAGTTGGTGTGAGGGTGTAAGTACTGCGAAATTTTAACAAGGTGATACTAGAAACCCTAAGAACTGTTCCAGGTTCGACCACGCTTTCGATTTCAATGAAACTAACAACTTACGCGGTGACAAGCTAGTGAAGATTGTAATAAAACCAAACACAAAAGCAAAAGGAAAAAACCACAACATTCATCGTCACACATTGTAAAAACTGTAAGTATAATAACAGCAATAATAATATATCAACACTACTCGTAATGCAGAACTACACGTCGACTCCCTTGACTAACAATACACACAATATATATCCAAAAAACCAGTGTCGTAGCCATCATTGCACCGCAGTAATCAAAATTAGCTAAGGAAATTTATTTATTATTAATTTCGAAAATTATATATATTTATTATTAAATTTGTACATGTTCAGGAAAATTCGATGACTTAGGGGGTTAGAAATAGTGGTTACATAGAGGTATTCCATAAGGATTGAGTATATTTCTAGGCAAGGATAAATGGTTAAGACCCCGATCGCTAGTTTGAGAGGTTTAAGAAATTGTATAGAGTTGGTAGAAATTAAATATTGATATATTTGTTTTTGGAAGAAAATAGTAAAAATTAGGGATTTGTGAACTCAATGAAAAATGGATTAATAGTGAAGTAAGGGTATTGCCCGAGTGGGGAAAGGTATCACCCGATCGGGCTGAGAGATAATCCACCGATGAGGGATAATTATAAATCAAGGAGAAAAGTGTTATTTAAGTGAAATTATGAGAATTTGTAAATTCCTAGATTTAGAGTCAGTTTTAAGGGGCAATATATGGGTAAGGGGTAAGAAATGAGAAGTGTAATGTAACGTTTGGATAGTTTTCTCCCTCTCGGAGATATGTAAATATAGGAGTCACCCCTGTGGGAGAATAGATATCCCCCAGGGAAGGATAATGAAATTAGTATGATTTTCGTAATTAGGTCAAAACCTATGAAATATTATCTTTGAGGGAGGGAAATACAAGATTGGACTGCCCAAAAGTTGACAACTACTAGTTAATAATATCTTCAAAAGTTCGGTTTAGGTGTTTAGTGAGCAATTACCCGGGCGAGCAGTGACAAGTGGGTTCGTGGTTAGTAGTGTGACTTGTTGGGTTTTGCAACCATTCGGGGCGGCTCAATAAGAAGCGTTATTTTTGAGAAGACCGGGCGAGTAAGGGGTGTAGATTCAAAGAATCAACTCGAGACACTCCTGCCTTATAACCAGCCAGTTGCCCAGCCATTCGGGGGCCCTAGGGATTGAGCAAAATTGCAATTGAATAGTAGTCGACCGCTACTATACAGTTTTACATAGCGTAGTTTTGCAGATTTCGGGGGACTGCATTAACATAACGGGCACGTATTAGCGTAATTCTAAGGCTCAGGTTAAGGAACTCAAATAACCCTGGAGTTGAGCAGCCATTCGGGGTCAACTGTATCAGCTCACAAGAGCTTTAGTTAAGTAATAGGTAATCTAAACTTACTTGTCATCCATCAAACCATAAACAGTTGTGCTATTAAAGCGTGCTAGTGGCCAAAATAGTAACAAATCTAAGCCGCGTGAACAGTATCGGTGGATATCTAAGGCGTGATCTTATAATAACTGTACTAAAAGAATTGTGCCTGCAGGAGCTTACGGGTTTAATGCTCAAGAACTGTGCCTTAACGTTTTATCTTATTTTGTAACAAACGTTGTTCGATACGTGTTTGGTTCTCAAGTATCTGAACCAAGCTTCGGACGTAGTCGCAACTCGAAATATAGGGCACACGTACTGCGCACGAAAAGTAAAGAATGCGCCCCAACGAGTATCCTCACCGGCATTCTACTGACCACACCTCTTTCCTATCAATATTCGGTGACGAAATAAATGCGCGTAGTCTGGCCAACAAACTGATCGACCTAGAGGTGCTTTTGAATTCCGATCAATACCATATTATTGCCGTAACCGAAACATGGCTTAATAATTCCATAACAAACTCACTGCTGGACCCGCTCAGTAGATACAGAATTTAAGAAAAAACAGAAAACACTTTAGGGGCGGCAGTGTTGTCTCGTTTATTAGAAATGAATTAAAATTTGCGGAAATTACTGAAAGCTTACCATCAGGTAATGACATTGAGATTGTGGCTGTAGACTTATACCTGCCGACGAAGCATCGATAGATTTGTTATAGATCACCGAACGGCGATGCAAACTGTATATCATTATTACCCGAGTTCTTCAAAAAGCTTGCGATACCTACATCATAGCCTGTGACTATAGTAGGCGACTTGAACCTGCCAGATATAAACTGGGCTACTTCATCGTGCCCTCACAGCATCATTTATGAACATTTCATGAACAGTATTTTCTCCACAGGTCTTGAGCAACTCGCTACCTTTCCTACTCGTGGCAACAATTTATTAGATCTTGTTTTTATATCATGTGTACTAAATGTACCTCTTGTAGAGCGCGGGGAACATTTTTCTACTTCAGACTATTTCTCAGTTGATATCGTTCTTTTGGCGAAATTGGCTACAAATATACGAAAATCCACACATGGCTTCGATTTCAAAAAGCTAATTTTCTAGCTATTAAGTTTTACTTGGCAAATATCAACTGGGATTTGTTACTGTATAGCATTTACTCAGTTGACGAGAAATGGTTGTGCTTTTATAATATATTGATTGATGCTTGTTCACAGTATTTCTCGAAAAAGACTTAGAATTCAGATACTAAAACCAACTACCTTTTTTACATTAAGTGGCTGTTATCGCATAAACTAACATTGTGGAAAGAAAGCAAAAAATCAGGAGACTTCACAAAATTCAAATTTCACAGCAAAAATGTTCCCAAGTGATTTTTGCTTACTAAAAACATTGCGAACACAAAGTTCTTAACCTCGGCGATCGGAATGAACTGTGTTTCGCTAAGAGCGGTGTCAGTGCCTTGAAGAATAGCCATGGTGAGCTTACTACAGATGACGATCAACGTTCAAATTTACTAGCAAATGCTTTTGCAACTGTATTTACTCAGAATGATGCGAAGCTTCCTGTACCAACACAAGCTCCTCACGGTATAGAAATATCATGGATCATTGAGGCCTTATATCGTGTACAAATTCATGGGACATTAAAAAATAAACATAGTCACGCTCTAGACGAATTTTCTCAGTCCTTATTAAAAGAACGCGTTGAGTTGTGTAACCCACTTTCTCATATTTTCGAACAATCATTCATAAATAGTGTTTTACCTAGCATGTGGTCCTGTTTGGATGTTGTACTCATCTACAAAAAATTATCAACATGCGAACCACTTAACTGTCGGCCAGTTTCACTCTTATCGAACTCTTTGAAGCTTATGAAATCGATAGTAAATGAACAATTATCAAATTACATTTCATCAAACAATTTAATAGCAAAAGCCAGCACGGTTTTCATGCAAAGCTTTCTGCTTGTACACAGCTTTTGGAATGTTTCGGTGACTGGTCCATTTCTCTGGGTATGTGGAATTTAGTTGATATTGTCTATATATATCGATTTTGTCAAAGCCTTTGATACGGTATCGCACAAGATATTATTGCACAAACTTTCATCGTTTGGCGTTACAGGCCATCTCAAAAAATGAATCGAATCTATCTTAAACAACAAGCGGTTTCGTGTAAAAGTGAACAAACCTAGCTCTAAATATTATCCAGTAACTTTAGGTGTGCCGCAAGGCAGTGTACTTGGTCCTTTGCTGTTTTTGTTGTATATAAATGATATCAATAATTATGTTATGCCTAATGCTAATTACAAAATTTTTGCTGACGATGTTAAACTTTATATTCGTTACTCTCCAAATGATATCTATCAACAACGATCCCTCCAAAACACATTGACTACAATTGAGTAATGGGCACAAAAAGGCCTCTTTCAATATCTGCTTCAAAATGCAACCTGTTGCGACTTGGAAATACAGTTGCCGAAGCAAATTACATTTTATCGAACGAACTATAACCAATCGTTAAACAATGCAAAGACCTGGGTGTTTATGTCAGTCACAATCGGAAAACCAGTTATCATTGCAGAGCTGTGGCTAAACAAGCATACAAGACTATAAATATTTTATTTCGATGTTTTCTGACCAATAACGACCGTGTCCTGTTACGGTGCTACGTCGTTTATGTACGACCAATGCTTGAGTATGCTTCTCAAGACTGGTCTCCGTGTCAGCTAAGTGATATTGACTATATTGAGAGAGTACAAAGATATAAATTAAATTAGTTAAATTAATTTTTCTGTTATCACTCGAACCCCCGCTCAAAGATTTCAGGGAGGGCTCTGCCCCCCGGGCACCCTACTAAGCTATTTTCCCACTAATCTCGAAGTCTAATTCACATAACGTACATAACTTGAGGTAAGACTAAGCCTAAGACATGGTATAACTACCCCCATTATTTCACTTTTGTTCTGCATCACAAATTCCGGGCACCTATCTCAATACTCACTGCACGAACGGACACAGCTGATATGCGTTTTGTAGCATCGGCTTACATCTATAATATATCCAGATTTTAGCCAAATGTATTAACCCGGTCTTACCTAGTACCGGCCGACTGGGTCTCACCAATAAGGAACACAAATTCGGTGTGAGTTGTGTCCCCGAACATTATCCAAATAGGGATCGCGGATAATATTTTTTTTAATTTTTAGTTGATTTAAAAACCGCGTTTTAGATCGGTGAAAATAACTTAAAATCAAACTTAGGCAATTATATACTGGGACACCAGTGCTGCAGTTTATGATAATTCGACGTCATGATTACTTATTACAATACAATTGCTTGTCACCACTGCATTTTGCCAACCATCGGTCGAATCATCTCGGAAGCTATCCCGGAAGCTTGTAGTATGTAATTATAATAGCGTCGATGTAAAATAACCTTTATAGAAATCTCTCATGTATGTATGTTATGTTTCAGGGATGTATTCGAATTATACAATTTACGACGCGCTTCAAAAACTGCAGTTAAAATGTCTTCCATGGAATCAGCGAAGATATATTCGGCGAAAAGCTAAACACCAGCTCTACGAAAGGCTTCTTATTAATGATATAGCTGCTAGAAGGTAGGCGTATTATTGTTTGTTTAGTAAATAAATACTTTGTAGTGCGTATTATGCCAACAGTAAGTACCTGTAGTATAATATATCAAGCAAGTGGAGTTTCATCTATAGCTGTCATTACATGTTATAGCTTGTAGCACACCTTGTATTTGATGTGTATATGACACTAAAACTTTTGAAACCCTGACACTTTATAGTGCTAGTGTGATAGAAGTTAGAAACACTACCATCGTCTTCAAACATGCCAAACAAGGAATCATATTTGAGCACACATGGTCCAAGGAATGGTCCCAAATAATTCATGCTTCGCAACATTGTAGATCTCGATGTTAAAATTTTTGCCTAAACTGAGATTGTGTTTGATGGAGGTTAACGATGACATATATATTTTGGTATTATATTGTTTCTTGGAAGTTGTAGCTTGTAAATTTTGAAAATTTTTATCTTTTTTTATCATGGAGGTAGAAATAAATAACTTTTATTTAAGCATGAAGCATGGTTTGTTTTTTTGTGTATTCTACTGTGTAATGAAAAATATTGACACAGTCCGAAGAAAATTTGCACAAAATTTTGCACAGCCATGATATTTGCTTGAATTAAAACAGTGGGTTCTTAAAACTGGAAAGTGTCCTGCCGACTTCAATAAGGATGTTTTAAAACCTGACAAGAATGTGGAAACGTTCAATTTCATAATATGCGTGTATTCCTATTCACTTTATACTCTAAGCGTCAAACCTTATAGGTGTATACTGCAGCATAAAACACTGTCTACACTCAGGAGTTTGTATTTTATATAATTTATATGCAATTATATATATGTATTACAAGACGAAAATATTGTAAATATACTTATGGTGCATAGTTGAAATACACGCCATGGAAAAATTTTACACACAAAACCCTGTTTGAAGTGAGATCAAGAAGCTGCATGCGTTTCCGCTTTTGCGTCGATTTGCAGCCCTTCAGCTATTTGATTTAGTTGAATTCTGAGGATACTGCGTGAAACTAGCGAAGGGAAGAGTTCTTACTAGCCGCATAGTAGTGAAATTTCACAATACATGAAATTTTACATGCACCCGATTTTCAAAAAGAAAACCGTGCTTTGAAGTGAGCTCAAGAAGCTGAATGCTTTTCGGCTTTTGCTTGGCTTGTCGACTTGCACAAATTCAACTGTTTGGTTTAGTTGAATATTGTAGCATACTGAGCGAAACGAATGAAGGGAAGAATTCTTACTAGCCGTATAGTAGTGAAATTTCACAATGTACATTTTATGGGATTTTTAGGTTGGCACGCATACCTCAGCATTGTTTGGCGGGTTGGTCCGCGCGATGTCCCATTTGAATGCTTTAAATTCCTATTTGTGCCCTATTGTGAATCGCTTAGCCCGATTTCAACGTCTCTTCGAAAAGCGGGTCAAAGGGGCTCCGGTTGAAAGCTGAAGGGCACGAAAAACAACATTTGTTGCATCTTGACAAACGGAGTGGATATCTGTGATAAAGTCTGTGCGACAAATAAGGCTCTGTATGATTGTGTATAACGATTTGTTACGCTGATTTTTAGGATGTAGAATTTAGGTCAAAAGGTGTTTAAAATGGTACCGCGAGACCCATAATATATACACGAAAGCGAAATTATCTGCGTAAAGACTCTAACTATTTGTGCGTTATTGGCCTCATTTCGCAGAGCAATTCATCCTCTATATATCTATGAATGGTTTGCTGCTATTGTCATTATTTACGCTTCAGGGTTTGGTCAAAATAGGTTTTAAATGGAAAAATGAAACTCAGCATCCACGAAATCACCAATACCTGCACAACCGCTAGAGCTACATGGGTTTTTAGCCTGATCTTGTATAGCAATTTATCATCTATATATCTGCGAATGGTTTGTTGCTATTGTTTGCATTTACGTTACATGCTTTGGTCCAAACAGGGTCTTCCCAAAATACACAAAACGACAATAGCATCACATATATGATTCGATGTTATTGGTCTTATTTTGTCGAGTTATTTACCTTTATGTGTCTGTACATAGTGCTCTGCTGTTATCATTATTTACGTTACAGAGTTGGGTCGAAATAGGTTTTGATTGGGCCATGAGACCCAAATTACACAAAAATAGCAATATCTTCGTAACCGGATGAGCGTAACCGCTTGACCTTGTGTGTTATCAATCTGACATTCGCGGACGATATAGCGGTACTTGCTGAAACTCAAGAAGAAACGCAACGCATGATCAATCGACTTCATGCATGTGACACTAGAGTAGGCTTACAGATCAGTGTGAAGAAAACCAAAGTGATGTCATGCGCAGGAAATGAAAATCTGAACATCATGATTGGGCAAACCACACTGGAGCAGGTCAACTGCTTCAAGTATCTAGGCAGCGACATCGAACCAACTGGCAGAGCGGCTGTAGATGTGACTTCGCGTATCGCTAAAGGCACTGCAGCAATGGTGTCACTCAACAACCTGTGGCGCAAGACTACTGTCAGTATAAAGACAAAGCGACGTGTCTACTTAGCCAGCATCAGACCAGTGATCTTGTACGGTTGTGAAGCGTGGCCCATGCTTATGGCTCAACTCCGGCGTCTCGAATCATTCGAATGCCGAGCGTGGAGCAAGATCCTGAAGATATCGTACCGTGATAGAATCACTAATGCAGAGGTGAAACGTCGTTTTGATGTTGAAGAATCTATTTCAACCTACATAAAAAGAAGGCGCCTCACGTGGTTTGGGCATGTGGCATGCATGTCTCCAGGAAGACTTCCGAAGCAGATTATGGCGTCCGCGGTAAACAATTGGGGTTTAAAAAGACTTGGTTGCGGAGGCTGCATGAAGACATCAACAAACCCCTGGTGAAGCGAAACTTCACAAGAAATGGAAAGAAGAATGGTTGAAGATCGTGTGACATTTTTTACCATGGTCAAACATTTGTGCTCCGATTGATGTCATTGTATGGCAATGGATCGTTATCTGGCTGGACATTTATCCTCTATGTGGGCGCAGATTTTGAGTCTCAAAAACGCAATAGATGGGTATATATCTTCAACTATTCAAACAATATACCAGATACTCGGCTCATTTTGTAAGTTCATATAGTTGTGTACGTCTCTCTAAATTACATTCAACGCTCACAATTCACCACCTAGGCTATAATACAGGCTACTGAGTATTTATTGCAACATATCTATATAAGTAGAATTATAAAAAATATATAACTATTTTTATTTGAATTTAAGACAAGATTATAGCCGAGAGTCTGATCCATACATTGCAGCAATTAATCTACAGTGTCGATTGCAAGGCTTTGGAGACTACCAGCGTGCGGATCAGCTATCTTCACTTTTAGGTATTTTCAATATTCATTGAATTTACTTTTGTGGTTATAAACCATGATAAATTGGTACTTTTTCACAATATATGCCATCGCTCAACAACATACGAAATAGAAATCGAAGCAGCGGGATAATTACGGCATAAGTACAAAATGAATTAGCTTTCATTATGTTTCCAAACGTGAATGTACGGTAGTTTGTAGTACAGTTACGGTACATACTTATTCGCCATTTTTGATGGCTGTTCGATCGGAACGTAGCAGCCAATTGCAGAGAGGATTTGTATATGAAGAAATATTTAGGTTGCGGCAGTTTTTGTGGAGTACAGTTGAACAAAAAACTCTTCATGTATTTTATTTGTATTTTTATATTCTTTGTATATGTATTTTTCGTTTACAAGAGATGTGTACTCTGAATGTGAATTTTATATATTTTGATCCAGCAAATTCTGCTGTAATTTTCAGTGTGAACAACAATCACGTCCAGAAATGTGTCCTCTTGAAATAACAGTTGTTCAAAGTATCATTTAATCAAAATTCGCTTAATCAATTGAAATTGTTTGATAAATTGAAAAAAATTTTTAAATGAGGGAAAATCGAAATTGGTCGAAATTTTGTTTAATTAAAAAGAAAATAGATTTATTTACTCGAAATCGTGCGTACGTTTGCTTTCAGACAAATATCCTGTCCGCATCCTAATCTTATTTGTCTGTTACAAATAAAAATTTTGAACGAATTTGATCGGATATTTAACAGTTATTTCTGTCCATGGTTGTATTTCGCGCACACCATGTCAGAAATGCTTGATTAACTTTCATTTCTTTACCTTTCAGCGGTAGACCTTGACTCTAAACCATTTGAGACTAGATTATTTTAATAATGTGGAAATTTGCTTTATGATATATCGCGTATTTATAACTTTAGCAGCTGCTTTGGACTCCTACGACGGCGATTCAGAAACATTCAAAGCGTTGCTTCATTTTTTGCTTTCTCTGAGTCCCCTATTTGATCCGAAAGCTGGCGCATCTTATTATTCTTATGTTGCAAGCGATTCCCCATGTTCTTCAACATCGCATCGTTATCCGATTTTTTTTGATTATTGCACGACGTCTTGGGTATGACAGATAAATTTATACGCTGTATGGTTTTCTTTCTGTTTAAATGAGTAGTTTAGCCAACGTTGCATTGCATATATCAAAATAAGCTAGCGGTATCTGTAATTTCTATCTGCTTTGTATAAATACAAATCATTTTACATACATTCTCTCTCATACTGGTAGCAATAGGTATAACTTGATTTATATGACTCATCGCTACAGCACCATACGCAACATGACTTAATACAACATTCGCAAATTTTACAATGTCATCCATCGATATTTGTTTTACGCTATTTATTTTCCACAATTCCACGTGATATTTGGTTTTTCGACTCACGAAAACTTTAAATTTTTTATTCGCAACCTCAGCACATTCCGTATTATGTTCTGATATTTCCAAACAGAACAGACTATTCCATTAAGTTTTATCTAACAAAAATCGAAGTAGGTGAATGTGGTAAATGTGTTTCAGGATTGCATTGAAAGCAATAGAACTTGTGTTGGTGTTAATGTACAATATTCTAGCCTGACTGCATGCGCGATTCCAACGCTTTTATGTCGATTCCAGCGTCAGTTGATACGGCGGCTTTTCCTAGTACATCGTTACCGAAGACGTGCCTTGCGGGATTAAAAGATGATGACGAAGGTACAAAATGGTTTAAAATAATCATGGTTGACGTTTAGCCTACATAATTTTAATGAGTACACAGATTCGATAGTATATAAATTCACCGTGTCTTTGTGAGTGCAATCTGTTCGTTAAAATAAGTTGTCTTTATCAGCAAAATCTAGGATTTAGAGATTATTATTTGGAATGGTTTGTAAAGTACAAGCTTTTATGATTTGAAATATTTATTTTATTTAAGTAGCAGACTAGAAATATGTAAGTGCAAGCTTTTTAAGACTAGACTTTTAAGATAAATATAGACTACTATAATAAAACAAAATTCGAATGACGCTACACCCAGTATCTTAGGAGCACTTTGGGTTAGAGATGTTTCAATTAGTATCTATTACATAACATCTATTTCAGGCTACACGAAACAAATGGCCCAACCACGTGCTATTCTTTATTTTGGGTCTGCTTGTTTGACTTGTCTTCTATGTAACTGGATCCTGAGTCAGAGCTTTGACCTAGTATATAGCGCTTTAATTAGATACGAATCTAATCGCTAATATTTTCTCTTATACAGTGTATTATAAGGTTTGCGAGAGTTTTGACAATGAGCTTCGTTACGTAGCTAATTTTAAGGCTTCGAGGACGATTGTTCATCAGCCTCACGGTCGGCATCAACTTCGTATGCGGTAGTGCGGGCGTTACCGAAAGAAAACAATGTCTGGCTGGATTTATTTCACGAATTGAAATCAAAAAGGTATTTCATATATTTCAAAAATTTTCTCATAAATCTGGCTTCTCCACAGGACCGAAGTTTTTTTGGTTACTACCTTCAACGTTTGTGAACTGAAAATACATAGAGAGGATTTTTCTTAGCATATCTGGGGGAAACCGTACTTCCAAATGCAACTGGGATTTTTATAATAGCATTTTGCGTGTTTTCATGCATTGACAACATTTTTATTGTAATTTTTGTTACATATTTTTATTATTTACTATATTGTTGTGTTGAATATTTTTATCATTGTTTTTGCCGCAGAAAATGCCTATTTGTGCAGATAGCACATCACTTTATGTAACAATTTTGTCATGAATAGTCGAAAGGTAACCGATAGTATTTTGTTTTATTATATCAGTTTTTGTTAAGGCGATCATTTTTGGTGTCACCTCAAAATATCTGGGATGTGGTGCTATGGTTGACATGTACGAAACGGAAATTTAACATGCGAGCATGACCTAATGGGAGCTGTCGAAATACTATCCCCATTCGCCTAGAGACCAAACTTCTGATGCGGTATGCGAATGTCATGCCCTTAATGACGCAGTCGTTCCGGAAGAAGCAACGAATTTTCTGCTTGTAAAGTCGTCTATCATGTCAATCTTTTGCTTTTCCATCACCGATAAATTTAATATAATGTGTGAGATTAAATAATTGCTAAAATATCAGAAGAATTCATATTGTTATGATTTTGTTGTCACAGTGCATGGTTTACAGCTCATATTCTTAGGAGAGTATATGGCTAATATGTACGCATTCATCTGCAAGTGTGTCATTGAAAAAATACATGCCTTAATGTTTATTGTAATCGATTATAATTATGCTTAGTCAGTAGCGGTGACAGAAATCCACAATAATACCCTTTCAACATACTATCTATCGCCGAACAAACGCCTCCAGAAATCAACTGTCAACATGCTAATTAACCAAGACAAATTACTAAGGCGTATGTTTTTGGCCTTATCCTTATGAAGTAGTTTTTCCCAAATAACGCTTACAGCAAACATTGTGTATGTTTGCATAACATGCATTCAAATTATGCCGTACTTGATGTTATAGTTGCGCCATGATGGCTATGGTTATAGTGTTTACAGTTTTATTTTATAAGTTAAGCTCAGTATGTAGCTGTTTGATGTATTAATATGTCTGGCTTGTCCATTCGCGGAAAATTTTGCCAGGGGGGCATCAATCACCCCCGGTGCAGAACAAAGGACGTGAACTGGATTTCAAAATATAAAAATTTAAACATTTTTTCAGCGAAGAATGAAAAGTTGATAATAAATGGCCTTAAAACAGTGGCTTTTCAACCACTTTTTGCTGAAAATTTCAACGTCGGAAATTGATTTTTGTAAAAAAAATTTTGTCAGTTTTTATGTCAACTGTTGGGGTTTTTTCACAGGGGAATCCAAAAATTTTTTCGGGGTGCCCCCATCGGAGTCACCCGTATTTTGCCAAGGTGTACCGCAAAAGTCCGTGGTCCCCCAACCCCCCTACTTTGCAGAAGCCAGTATGTAACGACATATCGAGTATACAGTTCCTTTTATTCATCACATTTTATTAATGTAACTAAAATTTATTTATAGGTACGATTTTAATCATTAATAGAAGTTGTACAGTTTTTATACTTTTGTTTGTTGATACCGATTTAGTACATCGTATTTGTATACCAAGCTAGAGTATAGGTATTTTGATATTAACCAATCGGCAATATTTAATCTGTAAATTTGGTATGTTAGTTTTCACGCCACATGTTTTGCATAATGTGTTATTCCGAAATACTTTTTGAGGAAGCCGAAACAGCTGTTTGACGAGCATTATCAAACAACGACTTCAACAGATGATTGCTGCGCGTTACTACAGAAAGCTCTACCTGAAAACGGCAATACGAGTGACAGTCAAACAGCGTACGCTGTTACTTTCCCTTTGGAATCCGTTCATCAACCTACTTCGGTGCCGGTCGACCTTCAGCAATATACAATATATCTAATGCGATTACTTTCTGGCTCATATCTTAAGCAAGAAGTGAGTGCAGCACAGTCTGATATGCAGAACCATCGCTGCTTTTTGCGGCAAATTTAAATAGTGTTTCTGTGTAATAATGAAGCTTTTGCGGTTCACGGCTTCGCCTTAACTCAATAATGCAAATTAAATTCGAGAAAATTTTGGTTTTGTTCGAGGTCGCTTTAATTCATGTTCGCTTTGCTCTATTGAAACAATGATTTCCTTCTGAGATTTTTGAGTAACTTGTAACCGTGGAATTTTTCAGCAATACGTTTGCAATGGGGCTTAGTCATTGTATTAGGCTATTTATGTTAGGCAGAATTGAGGCGCCAAGCACAACTTGCATACGGAAGACGTAAGCATTCTGCATAGCATCTTATCTTGGTGTTGTTCTAAGAGTTACTCAAACATTTTATGGGCTAGACAAGCAAGCTGACGTGGTCCCCTGAAAAAATACATTTTCTGTCATGTGAATAGCTTATAAACGTTCTGATAACGCTTTTTGCACAAGACTCTTCGAGCGTTGATTTTTAGTACCCTTTAAAGTGTTAGGTTATAGTTCACCATAGTTTTGTAATAGATAAACGTAATATGCTGTATGTATGACTAGCTACAGGAGCGATTTGAAATTCGACTGTGGAGTGTTAAAATATCACGAATATGTACGGGAAAACTTCTTGGTTCCACGCGGCACAGTCTGGAAACAAATGATGTTTTTAAATGCAGTGCTGGTATAAGCTGTAGATATGACGAACTATAATGACTGCAGTTGTACCCTTAGTCGTCTACTATTAGAGAGGGTTGAATTGAAAACGGTTTCGTGTAACATCTAGCACATTTTGTCAGTTCAAGTCCTTAATTGCGCATGACGCCAGCGGGCTGGCATTAACAAAGATTTATGCAGGTATTTATTCACCGGTTGTAAACATAATGTGAGTTTTACTTTCTTATAAGCTTAATTATTTAATCTGCCCCCAAAATGTGCTATCCGGTCAAGCTGGAATTGTTTGCAGGGGAAGGGAATTTGCTGACCTCTCATTGATCATGTGGGACCCTTAAAAATTACTTACGCCTTTCAATAAAATGTTCATTTTGATCGCCATAAATTTTGTTTCTCCACATTTTTGAAATTTTCCTAAAATCTTGCCTTAGTTCTTTAATTTTTGCTAAAGTTTTGCCGATTTTTTTCGAAAAATTTTTCATATTTGCTAAAGTTATGGTCTTGACCCTAAATACGGCATCCCCTTGTTAGATGTCAGATCTGACCTTGGGTCTCTGACAGATTAGTTTCAGAGGCGTAAAAACATACTTCTCGAAAATGTAAAACACTGGTGCATCGTATTTGTTGACTGTATTAATTAAACCAGACTATTACTGGTATAGACTTAAATCTAGTTGTTGATCGACAACATTGAATTTGCGTTAATTTTTTTCCAGGAAGAATTTGATCCTAAACATTATCAGGACCTGTCATTAAGACAACTCTGCGAACGGTTTCTTTGAAGCAGTAGAATGTTTTAGTCAGATTTCCAACGTATCGCCTTCTGTCTTACTAAAGTGGTTTAATTTTAGTTCCTAGGTTTTTGTTTGATACAATGCTTGCCCAGTACCGATAGGGAAACTTTATTAAAACAGTCTAAAGGAGTTTCGATGTCAAATAAATAGCTTGCTAAGATGGCTACGGCAGTTGAAACGTATCATATTGCTCTTCCGACATGTGAATGTTCAAGAACTGTTACATTCGCGATAGTGGGTTGGCGTCGACACACAGAGTAGATCTTGGATCGGAAGTTTTAGCTTTTGTTGGCTGACCATTCGCGTTTTCGCCGCTGTTTAATTTTTTAGATATCTGTTATTTTAGATATTATTACTTTTAGTAATGTCTGTTGTCATTACAATGCGGAACATTCTCTGTAATTTATCGTTGGTTTTTAGGTTGATTTTGGCTCATCTTTGTACGACGTCGGATTATCTACAGAAGTCGTCCGTGATTTGTCCAAACGATACGAAGTAGCCTTCGACCGGTAAGCCTGTATAGTTAGATGGTCTGCGTACTTTGAGCAATGTATGTTCGCGCTTTTCAATATCCCCTTGTCCGTTCCAACGCCGATCAGTGACATTAGTTTCGTACAACATAATGCTAGAGAAGTGAATGTCGTTATGTTGTCACTGCTGCTGGTACTAGATTTTTGACTCTACATAGTGTCCAGTCTTCTATTTTGCCTCTAATTTCTTTAATGCGCTTGTTCATGTTATAACGTGGGCCAGTATTTAACACTTTAGTTATGCAATACATGTTGTAGTATATGAACCGGATGCCTGCTGTACGATCAACGTAATTAGTGCAAAGTTTTGTCACTGATCGAAATTTCATTTCATTGTCAATTCATAAAGGCACTTTCACCTCAGGGATTTTTTTTTCAAATTTGAATCTGTGTAATTGGCTGTGTATTTTTGATTTTAGCTGGGTATTTTCAGAAGAAGTTGAGTAAAATTTATCTACACTAGTTATAGGTCAGTATAAGTTGTTTTTTTAGTATTGCTGATAACAACTTATGCTACGTGTATGTGCTTTAACTTAAAGGCTTAACTTACGTTACGTGTTAACGCAACGTAAGTTGTTACCCAACTTATTTTAAACGTTGTTACCAACTTATTTTAGGCATAACTAAAGGATATTTTTCTTAATGGTGATTTATGCATTTATAATAATACATTATTAAGTGCTACAATTCGTATGTTAAGAGGTAGCCAGCAAATTTATCGTTTTTGTATTCAATATCATAATATGGATAAAGAATGTGTTGTTTTTTGGAGACCTATGTGTAAAACACTGGGTATTTTCTAATGCGTTGGGTAAATACCCAGTAAAATACCTTGTTTCACATGTTAAAGGTTTTAGCTTAAAATTTGCCTTTTTTTGTATTTTCATTGAATTAGAACGCATGTCCATTGTTCAAGGTTTTAAAGAGTATTTTGTCATGATGCCAATCATCGATGAAGCTGCGTTACCTGAAGAATTTTGAACTAAAGTTTTGATCTCGAAATTTCAAGTAAAGCACTTCGCCATGTTTGCATTACAAATTAAGGTCAAATTTTGAGCAGAAAAGTTTGCACGTGTGAGCGCAATATAAAGGTTTTTCACTGTGTGGGTATTTATAAGCGGTCTGTATTTTGAAATTTTAGAATACAGAGTGTAGTGAATGAAAAGAGTGAAATGATTATTCACATGCCGTGTAGTGGTGATATTTGGCAATGTTCATTATTAGGATTTTTAGGTTGACAAAAATAACTTGACTTTTTGCTGATTCGCGTGATAGCTCATTTGAGAGCTGTAAGTCTCGAGTTGTGCCTATTAGTTGGGCGCCAACCCCGATTTTAACATCTTCCCTCTGAAATAACGGGCAAAAGGTACTCGGAGAGGGTCCTAAAAAGCACCAACATTATTTTACTTCAACAACCGCAGTAGATATCGGATTAAAATTGGGCTGATTCTGTAGTCCTAGCAAACAGTTTCAATAAGACTTTTGTATATAATGCTTTGCTACGCCACTCTTTAAAGGTGCGAAATGTATGTCAAAAATGGTTTTAAATGGACCCATGAGACCAAAAATCTGCGAACACGACAATATTCCCGTAACCACTGGAATTGGTGTGTGATATTGTCTCATTTTCTACAGCATCTGCACATAATGCATTGCTATTGTCATTTACTCTGCAGGTTTAGTTCAAAGTATGGTTTTAATGATGCCACGAACCCAAAATACACGAAATATTATTATCTTTGTAACCGTTCGAGGTGTTTGTGTGTTATCGGTCTCATTTTGTAAGCTCAATATGCACTATATGCTTAAAACATGATGTGCTGTGACGATACTACGCTGCAGGGTTGGTTTAAATCGAATTTTCGAATGTGCCCATTAGACCCATAACACATGAAAACGGCAATATCTCTGTAAGCTATTGAGCTGTAAGGGTATTATTATGTTCAGTTTGTAGCGCAATTTATCCTATATGAGGATGCACATTATACGCAGCAAGCGTATATATCATCATCTGTTCAAGCAACACGGTTGATATTGGGATCATACTTTAAAGTTGACGCCCAATATAGCTGTGTACTTCTCTCTAAATTACATATTAACACCCAGAATTCATCACCCTTGCGGTTGGGCAAGCTACTAGTATGTTATAGCTGTAGTGCTTCAATGGTTGTTTCAATGCCTTCTCAACTACTCACATAATAAGTTGCCGTATTTCCAAGGTTGAATAAGCCAGTATTTAAATAGCATTGATTTCTTGTAGTTTTCTGGCTTTTCTAGATAGAGGTTGGCCCGTAGGTATGTCAACCTTCTCCAGGGTCCCTCAGTGCAAGCCTCTATGTCCCCATAGGTACTTTTTGCGCTACTAAAATAACTAAAATGTTTCTCTCATAAGATTAAAAATATGCGGATTTTTCCGTATTTTGACCAAAAATGTCCAAATTTTTGCTTGCAGAACTTAAAGTCACTAAAAATTTTCTTTGTTATGTAAGCACAATTTGAATTAGACATTTTTGACGTTTTATGACAATTACAATAGTTTATGGTCTTCCAGTTCAGCTGGGAAATTTGCCTGCTCCCTATGTATTTTTCGTTCTTCCCAGTTCCGAACTGGGGGTCACTAGGTAATTTTGGCAGATCGGAGAAGCCAGTTTTTCCCTATTGTCAGCAAAAATTGTCTTAGCTTGCGCGCAATCTATTACATTAAGGTAAAATTGTGCTTATGCGACTATTAAAGAATTTGGTTAACAGTAGCCTAAGAACTGCGAAAAATTTGAGGCAACTTGTCAGCTCACTCCTTTCTGACAACAAGCGGTTAACTCTTTTTACTCAAACAACTAATATTTGGTATGGCAAAATGTTCTTCAATAAGTAAGGAATAATGAATTATTGTATAAAGAAATATTTTATCTGCAAATTCGCATTCGCTTCGATAATTTGCAACTCTAAATTAGCTTTGTTTTAAAGGCTTTGATATACTGTTCTTTTGTTTTAAATGGGATTACGTTGTGCATCTTCAGCATCAACAAAATTCAGTCGACAGCGCAGTCGCTTCTGGCCTTTAAAAACCACGGTGTGGTAAAGTGTTTTGCGTCTTGCTTACACGACGCTGTATCGCATCTCCAGATCTCGATCGCTAATATTCTTCAATCGCCAAAATTGAACAACCATCCAGGATTGCAAATGCAATCCGTTTTACCGTATTTACGTTTAGTAGAGTAAGTCTGCACAATTGATTATTAGTTGTTTATGGAAACGGTGCGAGCGGAGACTTCACTGAGGACGCTAGGGAGTGAAAATTCTTTGTCGCTGACATTCACAACTCATTTTCAGATGAACGGATTTCGACAATTTTTTGTTCGATAACAAAAGTGGTGACGATATGCCCATTAGTTGAACGCGAACAGCTTCGATCCCATCTTCCGAGACAAAATGGCAAAATCAGGTGTTTAAATGTTCTTGCCAAATCTGGCAATGCTTATGCCAGTGATGCGCAGCCGATATCTCGCAACTGAGGCATCGCATCGAAAGATGGATGGTGACTACCTTTATCATCTCATCGAGATCTACAATTTGACTGAACATCACTTTTCTTGTGGGACCACTCTCTGGGTCGCCGTGGCCCGAGTATGGTTCGCCGAACCTAACTAGAAATAGCGATTTTTCAAATTTCGCCGTATTATTCTTTGTTTTTACCTTACAAAAGAACGCTGAATATAATTTGCGTTGCTGTATAGAGTCCGATCGTGGCTTTGCTGTATATTATGTATTCCTATTATATCCTTTCATGGTTTCAAGAGCTTTACCTTCCGCTAGTCGGATTTACAAAATGTAGTAAGCCTTCATTTGTTTGGATTTTATTGCTTGTAAGGCTTCAACAATATACATTTTTCGGTACTCTGAATACGATTGTGTGATTACTTAGATTCCAGCACGAATATTTTATATCTTTTATATGTTTTCAATAAATTTAGGGTCATTGAACCCGATTGCCAAAATACAGTCTGTTTTTCAGTAATTTGGTTAGTGATTGCGTTCGGGGCATCATCTATAGATTTCTAGGAATGCTGTATACGATGGTTCTTTTATGTAAAGACTAGGACGAATATTTTGCGCTTCTGTTTTTGATGAGTTTACAATCCATGCGGTTTTAGGGTTTTCAATATGTTCACGGTTACAGATGTTTTAGCGTAGAATATACGTCAAACACATAGCCTGTTACAAGTAATTACTCAAAATTACAATCTGATAAACCACGCTTCATCCTCGCTTGCGAGTTACTAATCTAGAGACCAGCACAACTACTTGATGCGTTGTCAGTTGCTTTCGATGGTTTTAGGTTCGACGAGGTTTTAGGATTTTCAGTAGGTTCAAGGTTCTAGAGATTTTAGAGTGACATATACATCAAACACAGCTTGTTACATGTGACTAAGCAAAATGATGATTTGAAAGCGAAAGCACGCTCGGTTCGAGATATTAGTACTTAAAGAACTTGAATCGATATATTTCTAGTAATTTCATTCGTATTACCTATACTACCAACCTTTTGTTGATACTAGGCTTCTTTGTTGGTGGACTTCGTGCACGTAAACTGACGGTATTTTTAGAGTACGGTAGCCCTGAGATTTCAATATTTGTACTGTATTCTTATTAGAACAGTTACTATCTAACAGCTATTTGGTGCATCTTAAATATTGTTCTGTAACAAAACAACTGGTCAGTGCACTTTACAATTTGGCTAATTTTTTAGGAAACGGAATATCTGTGTTACAATATGTTTATATTTGTTATCGTAGATATTGCAATTCAGTTACATGACTATAAACATTATGTGCTTAACTATTGCGTAAACACTAAGCTGTATCCAGAGCGATAACTCTGGCTCCAAAAAGTTTAAAATTTTGGTTAACATGAATTTCTATTTTATATTTATTTCTATTTTCTATTTATTTTAGGCCTTTGTATTTCTTAATTACTGCGTTTGGAGACGACTGCAGCAGTAAAAATGTAAGTTTTATTCTCATGTATCTATGTAACATTTTTTCGTAGTCATTGCGAAATTTTTTTATCATTATCGCATTTATTACCTCTCCATACTCTGGTGAATTTAGGTAGCCCCGCAAGCACTGTGATCATCACTTCAGTAGTTCCCCTGGATTTGGGCGTGCCTAAATTAAAAATGTTTACTTTGCCTACTGGTGAAGAATTACAACCAGTTTAGTGCTAGATCCGCACAGAGGTCTAGCAGAAGACGTGGCGTTATATCCTTAAAAACCCAATCCTTAGAGTTCGGGGTTGTGGGAACCCGGAGACCTAGTCCTATTATTTGTATATGCTTCATTTATGGGCCTTAGTTTAGATTAATGCACAGGCTTAGTATATCGATGACGGTATCGCTTTCATGCCCTTCAGTTTGTCTTTGGCAGCTAGCTAGTTTTATAATAATTAAATTAATTTCGTTATCAATGTAAGACTAAACAAACCTGCGCTGTGTCGAAGACTCGAATATCTGGTGCAGTGCACGCACTATATTAGCTTTTCCACTTACCGCAAAAATATAAAAATACCTCCAGTAGTGGGCCTCTATGTTCATTCCCGGGGGAAATGATTTTGATTTTTACGCATATTTCTGCCTAATTTCTTTGCTATTCTTACATATTTTCGGCACTGGTGATTTTGTTATGAGCCGTAACTGCCTTATTAAATTATGCCTAGGCTACTAGCAAGTGTTTCCCACCACTTATTTTTATTTCTGTGTGTTGTAAATCAACATCAAACATGGGAGATTTTATGCACTGGGGTGGGAACGATCATGCGGGATTTTGGCGAGTGGTGTGGGGGATCCTCCATGCTCTCCACAAAACTATTATATCCTCTTTTCGAAAATATGTATTAGTCGAAAGTGGAAATAAATTGAACTTTTTCGTTGTGAGAGTTTAGTAGCTTTGGACATGTAAAGCCTTTTGAAACAGCAGAGAGTTTAGTTTCTTAGTGAAGGCAAGAGTGCATTAGACAAAGGTATGACACTTCCCTGCACACACACGTAAACTCGTGTTTGATGACGCGGGCGTTTTCGGCACCTCCTCCCCAGTGTCTAAGGGGGTAGGTCGCCGCCCCAATTTCAGGGGGTTCGTTTTATAAGCAGCAACTGGTTCAACCCACCAACCCTACCAGTTGTTGGGAGGATCAGGCCAAAAACGCCCTCGTCATCAATCACGGTTTTACATCTGAGTGCAGGGAAGTGTCATATTCTTCCCTAATGCACTCTTGGTAAAAGCAATTGGATCTAGCATGGCGTGTTGTCACCTTTGGTAATTTAACAATTTTGTACATGTCTGACTCTGTTATTGTCATTATTATAATTGTATATCAATATTATCATGGTTGTAAATATTGTGTTATAATACATTATATTTTTTCTCATTTAGTGTACAGTACAATCTGCAGTTATACTTGATGCCATCTGTCGTGTGTGTTCCGTATACTCAGAATCGCCATTTGGCCGGTTGTTTGTGTTTTTCTTGGAACGCATAGTGAACGCATATAATCAGTTAGTGTAAAATACACATACTGTCAGTATATTAAGTATATTTTTTACGAGATTTATTCGGTTGTATTGCATATAAGTATATTCCGTTTTCTTATGATTATTCACGTAGTACGCTAGTAATCATGACCGGAACATTTATTTTGTTTTTATTTGGATAAAAAGTGTAATATTTTGTTGTGGGAATCGTTTTTCTCTTATTGTATACCGGGCAAGGTTTTTGAGTGGGCAGCAAAAGGTTCTCCCCAAAAGTCTGCTTCAATAGAAATAAATTACTGTGGCCGCCAAAAATGGCTGTCGCTCGCTCGCCACTCGCTCGAATTAAATCTGTTCTAAAAATAGAATTCATTATTTAGTTAAATAATTTCCAAGTCTCCAGAAAGCTAGTCGCACGAAATGCAACGGTCGGTCATTTTTGGCACGTACCGCACCTTCGCTACATGATCAACCTTAAAACTTTGGCACTCTGCTCCAAAAAGTTTTTTTACGTGTAACATTCCATAATGAGTTCACTTACTAATGCTAATACACAATGCTAATGCTTGTAATTATTCCAAATTTGAAGTTAACTCATTTGCTGGAATGTAATAATTGTGTTGATATGTTGTAGAATGACTGGTATCACTTGGGTATGCCATCGTATGTACCTGAGATTGACATCGTAGTTGCCAATCATGGCATTTTGAATTCAAAACTTTTATATTTATAAAAGTTTTGGAGATTATACGTTGTTGTGCTTCTTGAATTTTTTGGCCGTCCGAACTATGGAAAAGCACTACACCCTACCGCTCTATAATTCTAACGCTAAAGACACGGTATATTTGGTTTGTAGTAGTATCGCCAATACTACGCCATCGACGGCGTTCGACCCCATTCATAACAACTTTTCGATTTCGCAGCATTGGCCGGTTACTAAAATGGTCAGACCACTATTGCATTTGCGGCTGTTTTTAATGTAACTAGAAAATATTTTTATTTTGTTTGGTTGGTATTAAAATGCGCTAGCAGATGTCAAAACGTAAAGAGCCTGAGACATGACTTCGAAGTAAAGCACTCAATTATTTATGTACTATAAAATTTAAAAATTTTATAGTTATTGCTAAACATCAACGAGTATGTTCAGGCATTTCTGTAACTTCACTGGTGATTTGTGTTGAAATCTTCCAATGTACACAATAATGTGGTTGTTTATTACTGTGTAAATATCTATTATTTATTGCAGTGTCATCGTGATTAGTATTTGTAGATTGATAGAGCATTGGCTATGTGATGGTATCGTTGTCGAATCAGATCATATCTTCATTACTACAGATCTTGATTTTGTGAATAACTACGGTGAGTGACATACAGCTTATTTCTGGTTTTTTGTTTCAAGATTACTTGGGCAATTAACACACAGTGAAGGATGCGCCGTAATGTATTCAGTACAGCTAAATTAAGCCTTTAATGCATGCAGGTGCTCGACAACAATTGATTATGTTGGGAAAAGTATACAGTTCGCCGTATACTATACGATGATGCGTGTGTTGTACACTCCCACTTTGATGAATTGCTAAAGTTCATGCAATAGCTTAGTAGATAGCGGACGTGACTTAGAATCGAGTGTTTCGGGTTTCAGCGCTCGTTGATGTGTACATTTTTTAAACGAAGACGACTATTTCATTCCGGTTCGCATAATAAAGGGTTAAACTAAAAAAAACTAACAACCTTTTCCGCATACAAAACTAAGTGTTATCAATGGTAATTCGAATATTGCGTGTGGGTGTTTGTATGTAAGTGCGGAGAACATGTTGTTTGTTCAAGCTTTTTGCCTAGATCGGATAGTCTGTTTTATCAATGTAATATTTTCAGAACATGTTGAATAGCTGTCCAGGTAGTAGCTTTTTCATTCAGAACCATATTGATCGTTGGGGTGCTTTAGAAATTTAATCTACTTTTAAACTTTTAAAACATTTTTATTTCTTTGTTTCTTTTTCAGTCCTCAATCGAAATTTATTTTTGCGGCAGCCTAGATGAGTGAATGCATATAATATCTGTTTAATATTGAATTTTATGATATCCTTAAGAAGGATAACATCAGACTGATATTTTGAGTCATAAATAGGGTCTGAACTTTATGAGCAAAATTACTGTAACAATATTGAAACACATAAAACTCTTCTACTATTTAGGTTGTGTGTGCTGTGGTTAATACCTGTATTCAGAATGATAAGTGTTCAATCGAAATGGACTTGAAAATTTTCATTGAGGTGTTAACGAGCCCAAAAGTCGAGGCTGGCCCGGCACAGAGCAGCCCTGCCCGTTTGTAGTCAAACTCAATATAAAGGACACAGGCGACATAAAGATAAAAAGCATAATATCAAATGAGCCCCATATGAAATTTGTTAAAACGAACCGAAGATTATTGAGCCGTGTAATAATTTTCGGTCTTTGACTGTCGTGAGAACTAACCGAAATTTCTCGATCCGACGCGGCTTGTTGGAAATTGAGGTCGACTCGGTCCGGATCTGTAACATTTCGGTCCGGCGCGGTCCGTTCGTAAGCATATGTTGGCACGCCCAGCCTGGAATGAACTGGACCGGGCCAAAATTCTTAACGGTTAGGTTGCTGTACAACTCTCATCCTTTTCTTGGGTATGAATCCTTCGTGAGTTATACAAATACAAATATTAAGATGGAAAATTTACAGGTTAAATATGAAATCTATTCATAATCAATTTTAGTCATGGGATGGTTCATTAAATATGCCTGGATGATACATCAGTATTTTAGCTGCTCGTTATACGTTGTTAACCATAATGTCACATGTTTTCTGTAGCACAGTGACAAAACAGAATTCTGAAATATATAATAATTTCAGACACTCAATCCGAATCTCAATACACATCACTTGATAATATTCCGAAATATATACTGATTTTCAAAATTCGTTTAATCTTTGCTAGCTAGCGTACATCTGGATATTATACTCGAAGCAATAATAAAATGCATTAAATTTTAGACTATTCTGGCCTGTCCATACATAGTGGGGGGACGGACCTCCACTTTCCAAATACTGTTGTCGGAGGTTAACGCATGGCGTAGAGTGACAGAAGTGCACAGGCAAGCAAGCTTTCCGAATAAAAAATATTCTTAGCTAAATTAGGTTTGTGTAGGGCTTACCTTAGGGTTAGACCTAAAACGTCAGCGTCTGGCCTATCACCAATTACATTACAAAGCATTGTACTGGTTAAATTTACCGCCGCGTATTGCACTACTGTATGCGTGTTGCTGTTCGCTGGCTTAGGCTTAAAGCACCGAACAAATGCTACAAAATAGCTTAATGCTAGTAAGCAGTGACTTTCACCGCATCCTTCGGAGTTGGATACCTCTCGGCAATCAGCTCCGGCTACGCATCAATGTTTTGTGGATTATATATGCAGGTTTATTCAAAGCTGGGTACACACTTGGTTGGATTTTATATAAATTTTTACAATTCTATAAAGCTCGAATCAATTGTAACTTTTTATATCTTTGTAATATCTTTAAGATTTAGCCCAATTGCTGTGTCTATTTGCTTTTGGAACCGTTTTGCTATTATTTCACACTGCTTGCTCGATTTGTACAATCAAAACGTTTACGCAATTGTAGTGGGCATTAAGGGTAAAGTTGATGTGGGCGGTGGGTACGTTTGATTTTGCGGAGCCGCCTTAAAGTCCGATGTTCGGTAAAACGTATGAAGTAGTTTTCGATTGCCTTTGAACGCCGACTCCAACCAGGCCACCATCCAACGATCCCCCGTGTTGGTTGCTGATTTGAGGGAGGATATTGAGTTGATTCTGTAAAATGGAACATACAAATGTATTTCAACAAAACACAAAACTTTTGAAACACAAGAACAAGTTTCTGCAGCATGTTATTTTGTCGAGAACCACATAGCTGCTATATGATGTATTTTTGACGGAATGGGAATTAGGACTGTAGGTTTCTTTCATCATCAAGGTAATTATTTTGTATTCTCAAAAAGTTCGCTGGTTAATGAATATGTATGTTTAGTGAATTAAAAGAAAATAACCGCAAACAGTTAATCGAGAACGAACCCAGAATTGTTCCAGAAATTTGAATTCTAAAAAGTAGGAAATGTGAACTCGCGGTGAACATGAATATGCTTTTTCATTAAAAAATTGGATACGGCCACCAAAGCACTATGTGTTTAACCCTTTCATGCCCGAATTAATTTGTGTATCGTGCAATGTTTGACAAACTCAAGCCTGTGCCAGGGATAGAACCTGAAACGTACGGTTGAAACTTGTGTACGCAAACCACTAAGCTATCTGAGAGCTATTGCTCGGTTCCTTAAGGAACCTCACAATGCGAGCGAATAAAAAAGTTCAAGCGTACTATATACGACAAACTCAGTAAACACAACGAGTCGCAATGTGCGTTGGGCCCTTTTGGACCTGCATGAGAGGATTAACGCTACGAAAACATGTGTTATATCTTTGTAGTACGTCCTAGCGTGTGACCCGATTGCGGAGAGCTCTATTTTCCTCAGCATGCTGCCCAGTAACATTTGACTTTTGACAAGAAAATTCTACTTCTATATCTACCAGAGGCCTATATTCCGTGGGAATCGGTGGATGCAACACCCCACCAAAAAATTAGCTAACCTAGGCACAAGTTCCCTCGGCTTTGTGTAGCAAATTACATGTTAGATATCTTCAATATTTGATCAGTATGCTTTTGATAGTATTGTGCTCCTCGTTATTGTATAATGCGTTCAAGTTATAATGACCCTAACGTTTAAAACTTATGTAGCCCAGATAGTGTCAGTCACGCTGTCGACAACAGGGTGTCTTAGACACCCATGTTTTTTATAAATTTTTCCAGGGTAGAGGTAGTTAGGGTAGAACCATTTTTCGATGGTGTCAAACACACCGTGTATTGTTTGTAATTTTATTGACGGTCTACGGCATAAAATCTCGTCAACATGCATATGGTCTAGATATAAATAACGAGATTTTCTAAAACTACAGCGCAAAACTGACTAATACACCGTATTAGATACAGAGGGGTTCCGTTACTGTTAATTCGCACGAAATTAGTAGCTAAGAGTGTGTACGACACCGTAAACAAAAAATATAATAGCTAGGGTTGTGTCGTACACCCTCAAATACTGATTTACGTTATGGGTGTGATCACTACTGTCTATACAGTAGGATCACGAGTATTGTGGAACAAGAGCTCAAAACAGCGGGGACATTCTAACGTGAGCGCCGCATAAATTATATGTTTTCATCCGGAGTGGATCGGCAGCAACTCCTCGCCGACAGGGTCTAAAAATTTCTATATAGGGCTCCCTTGATATCATGTCCTCCGAATTTCGGAATGCGAAGATGCCCTCCAGCCAGCTCTTTAGAGTCAGAAGGTAACTATAACGCAAATTAGGGCAATGCAAAACTACGCGAAACAATGCATTTTCTAACACATTTTTGGTTCCACAAACAGCCCTACCCACGACAAAATCTTGGATGCTGCTTTGCATATTATTTTCCGCAATTTCTTCTCTTTTTACTATGATCCATACTCAAAGTAATTCTTATTGAAAGCAGGGAAACTGAATCGCATTTATGCATGCTACAAAATGGACAGAACGAGTCTATGCCACTGATGTTGACCCAACAAGGTACAAAACCCATATAGTTACGTGAGGCATGTTATAGTAACGATGTACTGCTGATATAAAAATTGACAATTCAAAATTTAGTATTGTATTAAAAATAAAATTTATTAACATCCTTCCATCTTACTTTTCGATCACGACCACTAAAATAGTCGTAGGAGCCTTCACCCGGAGGTAGCTTAAAGCTAAAACCGCTAAAATATTCATGATTGAGCAATTCCGTCGGAGTCCAGCGTTTATCAGGGTCTTTGTCAAGGCATCGCTAAAACACTCGAAATTATATACTTGATTCCGTTCTGAAACGGTAACCAAAGATTTTTCAGTATCTTTGTTTGTCAAGGCATCGCTAAAACACTCGAAATTGTATACTTGATTCCGTTCTGAAACGGTAACCAAAGATTTTTCAGTATCTTTGTTTGTCAAGGCATCGCTAAAACACTCGAAATTGTATACTTGATTCCGTTCTGAAACGGTAACCAAAGGTTTTTCAGTATCTTTGTTTGTCAAGACATCGCTAAAACACTCGAAATTGTATACTTGATTCCGTTCTGAAACGGTAACCAAAGGTTTTTCAGTATCTTTGTTTGTCAAGACATCGCTAAAACACTCGAAATTGTATACTTGATTCCGTTCTGAAACGGTAACCAAAGGTTTTTCAGTATCTTTGTTTGTCAAGACATCGCTAAAACACTCGAAATTGTATACTTGATTCCGTTCTGAAACGGTAACCAAAGGTTTTTCAGTATCTTTGTTTGTCAAGACATCGCTAAAACACTCGAAATTTTATACTTGATTCCGTTCTGAAACGGTAACCAAATGTTTTTCAGTATCTTTGTTTGTCAAGACATCGCTAAAACACTCGAAATTGTATACTTGATTCCACTCTGAAACGGTAACCAAAGGTTTTTCAGTACCTTTGTTTGTCAAGGCATCGCTAAAACACTCGAAATTGTATACTTGATTCCGTTCTGAAACGGTAACCAAAGGTTTTTCAGTATCTTTGTTTGTCAAGGCATCGCTAAAACACTCGAAATTGCATACTTGATACCGTTCTGAAACGGTACCAAAGGTTTTTTAGTATCTTTGTTTGTCAAGGCATCGCTAAAACACTCAAAATTGTATACTTGATACCGTTCTGAAACGGTACCAAAGGTTTTTTAGTATCTTTGTTTGTCAAGGCATCGCTAAAACACTCAAAATTGTATACTTGATACCGTTCTGAAACGGTACCAAATGTTTTTCAGTATCTTTGTTTGTCAAGGCATCGCTAAAACACTCGAAATTGTATACTTGATTCCGTTCTGAAACGGTAACCAAAGGTTTTTCAGGATCTTTGTTTGTCAAGGCATCGCTAAAACACTCGAAATTGTATACTTGATTCCGTTCTGAAACGGTAACCAAAGGTTTTTCAGGATCTTTGTTCGTCAAGGCATCGCTAAAACACTCGAAATTGTATACTTGATTCCGTTCTGAAACGGTAACCAAAGGTTTTTCAGGATCTTTGTTTGTCAAGGCATCGCTAAAACACTCGAAATTGTATACTTGATTCGGTTCTGAAACTGTAACCAAAGGTTTTTCAGTATCTTTGTGGAATAAATGTCAAGCTATAGTGTCTTGCGAAAAGAAGGGAGAACTATGTGTGTTTATTGTGATGGGTTGTTTTCAACCATACTCTGTTGTCGTTGCTATATATAGGTGAAATCGACATTCAGGTCAAGGTTATGAAGCATTTCATGAAAATATTAAAAACATTTAGATGTAACTTTTAGAGACGTAAGTGAAAAACATGCTATGCCATTCTCAATATGCTAAGCCGTAGCTTTAGTCTAAAATATTCGCCTCATATAACATAAAACTTAGACTAAACCTAAGACTAAATCGTGGAGAACGGGCGAACCACCGCACTAAAAGTCGATTTTTTTCCAACCATATACCGCACGATACTAAAAGCGGCACAGACAGAAACAATTAGTACAACCTGCGACCAGGGCGTGAAAATGTGATTTACTAAAAGTAAAACGCGAATAATATCGTTCTAGTTGCGTTTTGTTATGGAGTTTCAATTACCATAATAATTTAAAATCATGTGACTATCCTAGACTAGAAAGTAGTTGAAAGTAGTAAACGTTTACGAACCTAGTCAGTGAAACTTTTAAATGTAAGTGGTCCAATTCTGGCTTACTCTGGGGACAAGAACTAAAGGTGTATACATTGGAACCTACCGGTACTAAGACAAAATATTTAGAGTCTTGAAAATTTACATGTGCCGCGACCAAAATATATATACAAAACAGTTGAAAAAATACAAGTGGATGTCACAGTTTTACAAGAAATGTTGCCAAAATTTCTATCGAATACAGGCCATTACTATCAAAAAATTGTTATCGAATAAAAGGTCGTTCATCATTAGTACTTATGCTAACATTTTGTCGTAAGACAGGCTATATACTGTTTAGCTTCAGGTCTGTTGCCAAAATTAACGAAGCTATGTCAGAGTCAAACTCAACAGGGTCTTCTTTCCCCGCCGACTTCGCGGTGCCCGTTCCCACCGCTGTGGTTTCTCTAGATAGTAGATAGGGACAGTTGGAATCTCGTTAATCCATTCATGCGCGTCACTAATTAGATGACGAGGCATTTGGCTACCTTAAGAGAGTCATAGTTGCTAAATGTCCTTACATTTCTACCGATGGACGAGCTTAATGGATAACCGGGGTTAAGGCCACATATTTAGTGCCAGAGCAGTGTAAATATTACTGCAATTGTTCATAGAAATCGGGCAATTGTTTGATTGATTTGATTCAAATTTTGTTATTGAATGTTCCCTTTTGAAAAAAAAACAAATCTTACGTGTAAAAAGGCTATCGTTGTAGAATTTGCATTAGGAACGCGTTTCTCCAAAGAATCCTAAAATAAATTAAAATTAAGTTGTATATTAATATAATTAACGCGACAGAGACATTAATCTACGTTAAAATTATAAAATAGCTATGTGTTTGAACATACTGTTTATATACCTAATTCTTACATATACGTCAATACATCCATAACATTTGATTAATATTTTAGCAGTAATTATGAAGAGTGACAAAAAACTGGAAATATTTTATTAAAATTAGGAAAAATTATTAATTTCTAAAAAATTGCACAAATTTACCCCCTATACTCCACCGGCCGCTTCACGCCTCCTGCCCCCTCGCTACCATTGGCACGATACGCCTCCTGTTGAGATGAAACACCTTGGACGCGTATGATGCGCACAGTATACGTCCGGCTACACTCTAGGTGTAAAAACTACAGAAGATATCGGAATCGTCAAAATTAACCAAAAAATACTACCATCAACCGCTTCACGCCTCCTGCCCCCTTTCTCTCGTTGGCACCATACGCCTATTGCTGAGATGAAACACCCTGGACGCGTATGATGCGCACAGTATACGTCCGGCTACACTCTAGGTGTAAAAACTACAGAAGATATCGGAATCGTCAAAATTAACCAAAAAATACTCCCACCAACCGCTTCACGCCTCCTGCCCCTTTCTCTCGTTGGCACCAAACGCCTCCTGCTGAGATGAAACACCCTGGACGCGTATGATGCGCACAGTATACGTCCGGCTACACTCTAGGTGTAAAAAATACAGAAGATATCGGAATCGTCTGATTTAACCAAAAAATTAAACTGCATGAAATACGCAAAACAATTTTATTTTTAACTATTTTGCACAAATTACAGCGTAAAGTTTATAACTGGTTGTATCAACGGTTGCCCTGCATTCAGATATTTGTACGCATAATTGTTACGAGTGTAGACGAGTGCGGTCGCGCAAAGTTTAAAAGGAGTAAACTGATACAACAGGGGACCTCTATATGTACCTTGAAAAGCCGTTGTATAACTAATTTATGACGTATCTGTACAATCATACATGCCGAAGCCGGGGTTCAGGGGCTACCCTAACTCTCATGAGGCCTTGGACCCCCTTCAACCAGACCCTAGTCAATCGCATTGAGGGTACCACTTTAAACAGCCCCACCTCGGTGCGACGAAAGCTCACGGAAAATCTTAGTTAACATAGGCAAAAATAGGATAAAAACTGACCAAAACTGGTTTAAATTGGCCAAAATTAGAGGAACTCGGGTGGTCAACTTTTTTAAGCTTTCCCAAGAAGTCCTCCATTGCTCCCCGAAACCTCGGAGCATCAGCATGTAATCTGTGGAATTGTTTTTATTATTGCATATGCTTTTTTATAATTCACAGTATACGAAAGATTTAGGCGAAGTGTTATAATACATCTCAGCGTAAACTCAGTTGGGATTACGTTTACCGGATAGTCGGGTTCCGGAATGTTCAGACCACCAAAAAATGCGTTGTTTTTGAATATTTGCATGTGACGTTGAATCAAGTCGCCTAGAAATAATAACTATAGATTACATAGCCACAGAATGGTTGCAGCACATAATACCAGGAAAATCATAAGAATTTTGTGACACTGTTAAAGATAATTAATTATATATCCTTATGACGTATACGACGTTTCATTCATGTGGCTTACGTTACCTAGACTATTTTAGCATCGGTGAAGAAGTATTGCAGCTTAAATTTTGTTACACTGTTATCATGATTAAAATTTTTGGCGTAAAGCATTTATAATACAAATTAGCAGGAAATGGCGTATTGATATTATGGATACTTTAATATTTGGGGTCAGACCCCAATAAGTATAAATTTTTTAAACGTATCATAATCAGTATCCAAAGTATTTTCTCCGAATGCTTTACCGTGGAATTTCTTGACGCTTTAATACAATTTCTTGCATTTCGAGTATTAGCTTTGTTATATTTCATATGGCTTAGGTACAATTTAGCTGCTTATTCTGCAATAAAACGATTTAAAAAAAAATCCTAATTTAGCAACATGCTGCATTGGCATCGCAACTTCTTTAACATATAAAAGTGTAAGTCAATGGGCTAAAAATTCCAGGCATTTTGACTAACCAAAAGGTCGAATATTGTACTGTCCTGGAAAATTAGCCCTGATTTTAGCCTACTACACTTCATTCCACGCATCAGAGCGAATTGATAATTAATGTTCATTATCATGTACCGACAATTTTACATACGATATCATATAACCGTCAATATACCTTGAGTCCTTCGAATTAGAAACAGCTGGTCAACATCTGATCGTCCAGGCCATAAAGCTTCTCCGGTGATGAGCTCCGCGGTGACACATCCGATTGCCCAGATATCAACCGGTGGACCATATGAGGTATCGCCAACCAATAGTTCAGGTGCTCGATACCAGCGAGTGGCAACGTAATCGGTGTATTGATCCGTCTGGCCTGAAATTTATTATAAAAAATAATTTTATTAAAACATTTATGTTGGAATTTGACAAAACATATGGTTTTGACATTGCTGAAATACTAAAGTTATTTAACTAAAAAAATTTTCAAAATACTCTTCATAAGTTTGTGGTGTTTCATTTTACGTAAGCAACTAATTGGTGTGGGGCTATGTTTCGGTTGCAATTCTAGGTTTAGGCCTTTCATGCCCACAGGGTTTAAACAGACCCAGTAATCATTGCGTAGCGCTGTGTTAACTGAGTTTATAGTATGATGAATGTCTGAACGTGAGTTTTAATAGCTCTCTTTCCGTGATTCTTTAAGATGGAACCGAGCCACAGCTGCTAAATAGATCAGTGGTTTGTTGGTTAGCGTAGGCCGCTTCCACTCATACAACACGTGTTCGAATCCAGGTGCCGGCTTTAATTTATCAAACCTTGTACGGTCCATAAATAGATTTGAGCATGACAGGGATAAAAGGCTTCCTATTATATATAAATTTCAGGTTTAGTCAAACTCATATGTAAAATATAAACTTTAGACTAAGGCTTAGTCTTAATATTTCGGGAATGGCATAGTGTTATACATTTAACTCCAGCAACTAAATGTTACATTGGCTTTCATTATTCTATAATCAAATCACATGTTAGACTGCCTGTAAACTTTAAATGAAACTGCTTGATATCAAATGAAGAATCGAATTAATATTGCCTGAACACCTTGAAAATCCGGGCTGCGGCGCTTGTAGATTTCTAATGTAGCTTACGTCGGTTTTATGAAGCCCTGTAAGTGAAATGTGTCAAAAAAAGGAATTAAATATAAATCAGAAACTGAAGTATTAAAAAAATTAAAAAAATCGCTATGTCATCAAACTTTAAAAAACCTCAGATTTCCCTCAGTGAAAAGAACTTTGACGGCACAACAAATATATCTAAATTAAAAAAATGGAATTTACGAATGCGTCTCAAAGCAGAATCTTTGCAGGCAAAAATTATTAGTTTAGAAATCTTTGTATAAATTTGTTAATCTTGTGAGTAACAGTATTGCCTGTATAAGCAGTCGAAATCGAAAACACGTAAGTGCAAATGAGTAAATTTTATTGTTATATTGAATATTGCATAAAGATATAACTGAACTTTACTACTGTTATACAGGATTGTATGCTTAACGTAAATGACTTACAAGTCCCCTAAGTGATCAATTACGCTTATTTATAAGTGAAAAAATTCCACTTATATAATAATTACATATACCAACTAAACGGTTTGTCGGTATGTCCATACATAGCGTTATGTCTGACGGTCTTATATCCTAAAACAGACATATTAATAACAACAACTATTTTGAGAAATTTGAAAAAAAATTGAAGAAAAATTGGCACAAATCAGTAAAAATCTTGAAAATTTTAACGAAATTGGTAAAATTATTAGTTTCTAAAAATTCAGCTGTCTCTTCCCCGCAACCGCTCCGACAAATTATCAAAAATTAGAAAAGCTTTTAACCAAAATTGGCAAAAAGTGTGAGTTTCTAAAAAACTTACCCTCACTTGCGCACTCCCATTCCCCTTCTGCCAGGACTATCTACCTCTTGAGGCGAAGGATCTGGGACACCTATGGTATAAATCACCTACAGATAATTTTACAGTTCACGTTATAATGCACCCAACTTCGGAACCGCAACGCAAAACAGAACACTCAACATAACATATGCATCTGTTGACTTATTCGATACAAGAAGTTGTTTATAAATTTCTTCAATTATTCCACCAGTTGTACCACTTTGACTCCAAGACACAAAATGCCTGGAAATTATGAACATGGTGTGCCGGGCAATGCGGCCTAATGAACAGCCACTATGGCTATCACTAATCAAATAAAATCAATCTGAATGTGATTTTGCCTATTGTACATTTTATACAAATTTTAACAATTATTCATAGACTAGTTAACAAAGTCCTAAACTGGACAGAATTATGCTTACTGATAAGTCTTGCAAATCCGAAATCACATAGCTTCACAACATCTTGCTTTGTTAGAAGAATATTTTCTGGTTTCACATCCCGATGAATACACTGAAAAGAAGAGTGTCAAATTTTACATCGATTGCAAATTCTTTGAGTTTAACTAGTTTAAGCACAATCGGGACAAACATATCGATGCTAGGTTATAAAGCGGAACGTTAACTCAGTTTATCCTTTAATATACGTACGTACCGCACACATTTTGTTCGCTAGAATATTTAAGGACCCACGTAACAGATCCGAAATGTCATAATAACACCGATTCAGGTTCTGTTCAGAAGTTTGCTCAATTTTATACGAAATACAGTTCACATCAAAAGCGATCAATCTATCGATGAATAAATTCTTACATATGAAGAATAATTCAATTAATCCCAAATAGGGACCTTTTTAATAACAAGATATTAACTATATATTATATGATTTAATTAATTTAAATTTAATTTTGCAATTAACTTACAGCGTTCATTATTAATTAAGACAACCGGTAATGACTGGCCTTTATTTGAGGTAGAGCCGCTAAAATATTTCTCCTTCAAATTGAATGTTTCAAAATGAAATGTTTTGTAATTTAGAGCAAAAATGAATATTTAGACTATATTATTTGACCACATTGGACCTGGATCGTATTCGACCCTGTTCACATTACCTCCATTCTGAGCCGAACTGTTTCATTATAATTCTATCCGATTTCTGTTCATATTGCCAACCCAATATTTCCAAACCCTGCATCCACCGCATGTTTATGTGTTTTTGCCACTGCACAATCCGACTCGGATCTCATAGAACTGTCCATGTCCTAACAGATCTGATCGGAACAAACCCTGACCGCTCTCTGGATAACGTTTTAGTACAGCCGGTGAAACAAAACTACAAACTGCTAGCTTCTAAACAAAAAATGTAAAATCGTTATTTGTATTTTCAGAATATTTAAAGAATATGAATTTCGAAGCATTGTCAAATCTGACGTATCTAAACTAAGTCAATCCAAGCAAAATTTAAAAATGAAGTAGTTTCAACTAACCATTCTATTTCCTAATTTTATAGAACAATTCCTACATAAAAGCATTAGATATTCGTAGAGTTTACGCGGAAATGTTCCCCTTTACCCAAACCTACTTCTCGAAATACAAAATAGATATATCATAAACGTTACATTGTGACTGTGACAGAAATTGATGGCTTGTAAAAGTTGCCACACAATCTTCTTTGTCAATTTTTCTGGTACCCTAAAATAATGAAACTGAAATCTATAGCGTGTAATACGATGTAGCAGTGAAGATAGTACAACAAGCCGGTACAAGATATATACTGTCGCTAAGTCTAATTTGTCAAAATTGACTCAGGCCCAACCGGACTCACTACTATTGAGTCAAATTTCGGCTCTGTCCGACTAAATAATGTTTGACTCAGCAAGTGGGTCAGATTTTACATAGTCTGAGTCAAGTTTGACTCAGACTAAGATGAATTTGACATACAGGTTTACTGAGCCATGTTGAGACACAAATTGACTCAAGCCCAACCTGACTCGATACCATTGAGTCAGATTTCGGCTATGTCCGACTAAATAATGTTTGACTCAGCAAGTGGGTCAGATTTTACATAGTCTGAGTCAAGTTTGACTCAGACTAAGATGAATTTGACATACAGGTTTACTGAGCCATGTTGAGACACAGTTTCACCGCAGCCCAACCTTACTCGATACCATTGAGTCAGATTTCGGCTATGTCCGACTAAATAATGTTTGACTCAGCAAGTGGGTCAGGTCTTGACATAGTCTGAGTCAAGTTTGACTCAGACTAGATGTTTGACATAGAACTTTACTGAGCCATGTTGAGACACAAATTGACTCAAGCCCAACCTGACTCGATACCATTGAGTCAGATTTCGGCTATGTCCGACTAAATAATGTTTGACTCAGCAAGTGGGTCAGATTTTACATAGAATGAGTCAAGTTTGACTCAGACTAAGATGAATTCGACATACAGGTTTACTGAGCCATGTTGGAACACAAATTCTCAGGCCCAATCTGACTTACTACCATTGAGAGAATCTCACTTACTACCAAATTTGGAGAAAATGCTTCACTCAGTTAGTGGGTCAGATTTTGTGAAGACTGCGTCAAATTTAAATCAGCCTGAGATGAATGTGACACACACATTTACTGGGCCAATTTGGGACCAACGTAAATGAGCCAAATTTGGTTTAGCGTTTTGAGGGCTTATCACAATTTTAATATTGAAGCACGACGTAATGTAATGTTCCAATTGAGTTTAAGTCACTGATAGATTAATGAATTGACCTTGGCAAATAGCAACCGTTGATTTTGAAAAATAGGTTGTAGCCATTGTTTGCACTTAACTCAAGTCGTTTAGAAATGATTCGCGAATCACAATAGTAATTTTGGATATTTCACAAAATATACATTGTAGATCTCGAAATCTAAAACAAATATTTGAATTTTTAAGGTTGTTATGACCATATTATCACAACAGCAATACTCCTAGCTTGTGCTATAGAGAACGCTATGCAACTCACTCGCAAGCGAGGGTGAAACTGAGCGAACGTGGATTAATTTTTAAGCTATCATTTTGTGTAATCACCTATTAGGGTCTTTATTTTTCGATGGGAAGCCTGTGTAGCCTGTTGTTATGACAATATTATCACAGCAGCAATACTCCTAGCTTGTGCTATAGAGAACACTATGCAACTCACTCGCAAGCGAGGGTGAAACTGAGCGAACGTCGATTAATTTTTAAGCTATCATTTTGTGTAATCACCTATTAGGGTCTTTATTTTTCGATGGGAAGCCTGTGTAGCCTGTTGTTATGACAATATTATCACAGCAGCCATACTCCTAGCTTGTGCTATAGAGAACACTGTGCAACTCACTCGCAAGCGAGGGTGAAACTGAGCGAACGTGGATTAATTTTTAAGCTATCATTTTGTGTAATCACTTATTTGGGTCTTTATTTTTCGATGGGAAGCCTGTGTAGCCTGTTGTTATGACAATATTATCACAGCAGCAATACTCCTAGCTTGTGCTATAGAGAACACTATGCAACTCACTCGCAAGCGAGGGTGAAACTGAGCGAACGTGGATTAATTTTGGGTAAGCTATCATTTTGTGTAACCACTTATATTAGGGTCTTTATTTTTCGATGGGAAGCCTGTGTAGCCTGTTGTTATGACAATATTATCACAGCAGCAATACTCCTAGCTTGTGCTATAGAGAACACTATGCAACTCACTCGCAAGCGAGGGTGAAACTGAGCGAACGTGGATTAATTTTTAAGCTATCGTTTTGTGTAATCACATATTAGGGTCTTTATTTTTCATGGGAAGCCTGTGTAGCCTGTTGTTATGACAATATTATCACAGCAGCAATACTCCTAGCTTGTGCTATAGAGAACACTATGCAACTCACTCGCAAGCGAGGGTGAAACTGAGCGAACGTGGATTAATTTTTAAGCTATCATTTTGTGTAATCACTTATATTAGGGTCTTTATTTTTCGATGGGAAGCCTGTGTAGCCTGTTGTTATGACAATATTATCACAGCAGCAATACTCCTAGCTTGTGCTATAGAGAACACTATGCAACTCACTCGCAAGCGAGGGTGAAACTGAGCGAACGTCGATTAATTTTTAAGCTATCATTTTGTGTAATCACTTATTAGGGTCTTTATTTTTCGATGGGAAGCCTGTGTAGCCTGTTGTTATGACAATATTATCACAGCAGCAATACTCCTAGCTTGTGCTATAGAGAACACTATGCAACTCACTCGCAAGCGAGGGTGAAACTGAGCGAACGTGGATTAATTTTTAAGCTATCATTTTGTGTAATCACTTATTAGGGTCTTTATTTTTCGATGGGAAGCCTGTGTAGCCTGTTGTTATGACAATATTATCACAGCAGCAATACTCCTAGCTTGTGCTATAGAGAACACTATGCAACTCCCTCGCACGCGAGGGTGAAACTAATCGAACTTGGATTAATTTTTAAGCTATCATTTTGTGTAATCACCTATTATTGTCTTTATTTTTCGATGAGATGCCTGTGTAGCGATATATGGGTTACTAAGCACTTGTATTCGTATGGCCAGGTTTGGCAAAGAACCTTTATAAACAGTTTTTTTTGGCATTTTTACACGGAAGACGGGATCGGCGCTGTTCACGTTCAACTGAAGGGCACATTGTCATAACTGTTGCTATCGAACAAAAATAATTTTCCTAAATTTGTCCATTCGAAAATCAGTTATGAATGACAGGGACTGATAAAAAATAAATTTGTCCATTCGAAAATCAGTTATGAATGACAGGGACTGACAAAAAATAAATTTGTCCATTCGAAAATCAGTTATGAATGACAGGGACTAACAAAAAATAAATTTGTCCATTCGAAAATCAGTTATGAATGACAGGGACTGACAAAAAATAAATTTGTCCATTCGAAAATCAGTTATGAATGACAGGGACTGACAAAAAATAAATTTGTCTATTCGAAAATCAGTTATGAATGACAGGGACTGACAAAAAATAAATTTGTCCATTCGAAAATCAGTTATGAATGACAGGGACTGACAAAAAATAAATTTGTCCATTCGAAAATCAGTTATGAATGACAGGGACTGACGAAAAATAAATTTTCACGATTTCACCACGTAGTGCCGTCAGGAGAAGCTCCGCTCGCTTTGCTTGCTCCGTTTCAATAATTTGTAAACGAAATGATGTCAATTCCGTTTTCAAACGATGTGGTTGCTGCAATAGCATATAGTGCGCAGTTCGTGCACACCACTTTCCTTTGAATCACGAATTTTTTGATCTTGATCACGTTGAATTTGTTCCTGCCAATACATTTCTGAGTCCGTCACTGCCTCGAAAAAATGTTCCAGAAATGACATTTGAAGTATATGTATACATCTTAAGGTCATATCCTATGTGAAAATTTCCGCTAATTCGATTAAACTATTCTCAAGTTACAAATGGTCACATCCAAACTTTAGTTGATTTTGGCATCGAAACGATGATTATTTAATACTACGTTGTCAGCAGGTAGAGCTCCAAACAAACAGGCATGCAGAACTACGCTAAACCGTAAACACGTCAAGCTTAAAAATAATTAGCTAGGTCCGCTTTTCCGCTTTTGAAGTACAGTTTTCAAAATAAAATGTAGTTCTTTTATACGCAAGCAAAAACTAGCTACGTAAATAATTTATTACATAAAGCTAAAAACAATTGGTAACAAAATTTAAATATTTTACTAAATATATTTCCGCAGTAATAGAGCTAATGGACGATATATCAATGGGTCCATGGGCTGTAACGTCACCGGCGTTTGTGCTTAATCGGGATAACGTGCTTCCGTTCACGAGTTTTCTTTGATTTATTTTTTGATGTTTGCTGTGACGTAGGATCTATAAGACCCAACGGTAATTATTATTTACATATCTTTACATAACCATTTTCGTTATATATCAGTATTAGGTAAACTGTGTTTTATCGTTTAAGTAAGAAACGAATTAGTGCAATTGGCTACATTTTATCATTAGAGTGTGTTTAAAGTTCTCAATATGGTATTAGGTGGTCTATAGCAAGCCATTGGTATCGGCATCACTTGTGGATGTTTACCTCGTGTAAGATGTGAAACTAGGTAATCGTAAGACTAAGAACACCGTCTAAAACCGCAGATAAGTGTGTTAAAAAATAATAGCCAAATGATCTAATTGAAAGGTGGCACATCTTATTATTGCAGCGTTTATTTTATAAACGACCTTCCATGTGAAAGGTTTGTACTCAATGGTCTACACCATACCATAGAGTGGTATAGATTACATACCTACACTATATGATAAAATAGATGGTGTATAAGACACCATCAATTGAACTATTGTGTCTTAATCTACTCATTGTTTAATACTGTCAAGGATACCATACAAAAAACACGATATATAATGTGTGTAAATAATAATATGGTGTAGCTAACACCATATAAATTTTTTTAAATGTGTGGTGTAGTCTACATCATACCGTCTCCGACACTGCACTTCCTATGTATACTATGCAAAAATACCATCAGAAACACTATGGTGTATAAGATGCCATATAATGGATGGTGGCAGAGACACCCAGGGTGGACAAATCTTTCACAAGGCGGGTCCTTTATAACGTAAACGCTACATATGATAACAATAGATATACCTCCTAACTGCACTTTGTGCTGTAAATATAAGTGTTTGTTGACATATGCTATGAAGATTTTCCATACGTTTGTTGTGTATGTACTGTTTTTCTGCCTTCTTGTCATCAGATGACAAGTCAAGTATCAGAGAACATAAGCTAATC